>JAJIBD010007497.1:0-73574 GCA_021461705.1 Cryptotis parvus | reverse complement strand
GATGAATGGATACTCCAATAACTATTTGGAAAAAAATTAGGATGATACAATTCCTAACCTGAAATTAGATTCTATATGTCCATAGTTTAAAAGTTACATCATTTATTAATGTCACATTAATAAGTCTAATTTGTCCAAGGAACAAATATGCTTTTCTTTCAATGCCAAAAATGAGTCCTAAACACAGAGTAGGGACAATGGTTGTCCTCTAAACCCAGGGTTTTCGATCAGACCTTCCCCAAGCTCAGCCGACCAGCCTTGCTCCCCACTGCACTGCTAAACCCCAAGTGTCCCTGCAGCAATGAGCAGGAACACCTGCAAGGAGCACCTGCACTGCTCGGGCCACTGCAAATGGGCCTCCTCCAGAAAAGGTGCAACTCCTACTGCCCTCTGAACTGTGCCAAGTGCACCCAGGATGCACCTCCAAAGGGGCAGCGCACAAATGCAACTGCTGCTCCTGAATTTGGGGAGGGAGAAGTTCGAAGCGTCCTACCACATGTAAATAGAGCAACATGGAGACTCGGCCCGTCCCTGCAGGGTTTTGACATGTTGGCTCCCACCTCTGTTCTATGAAACAAAAAATGAAAGTAAAAGTTGTTGGGCAAGAAAGCAAGCAAGCAAGCAAGCAAGCAAGACAGAAAGACAGAAAGACAGACAGACAGACAGTCAGACAGGCGGAAGAAGGAAGGAAGGAAGGAAGGAAGGAAGGAAGGGAAGGAAGGAAGGAAGGGAAGGAAGGAAGGAAGGAAGGAAGGAAGGAAGGAAGGAAGGAAGGAAGGAAGGAAGGAAGGAAGGAAGGAAAGGAAGGAAGGAAGGAAGGAAGGAAGGAAGGAAGGGGAAGGAAGAGATAAACCGATGGTTTTCTACATTTTTATAATTTTCAACGGATTTTGTGACTGCAGAACAGCGAACATTAGAAAACCACTCCAGAGGCTTGACAGCTAAGGAACGAATAACACTTACATATCAATATTTATAATACTACGATTATATGATCCAGGCGCACCATGTTTCTTTGGAGGTTGGTTGTTTTGTTTTTTTGGCTTTTTGGGTCACACCAGCAATGCTCTGGGGTTACTCCTGACTCTGCACTCAGAAATTATTCCAGGTGGTGCTTAGGGGGATCATAGGAAATGTCGGGGATAGAATCTGCACACAAGGCAAGTGCCTTAGCTGCTGTCCTATCGCTCCAGTCCAACCTCAGGTGCACCATGTTTCAAGTGACAATAAATTTTTCACAAAAAATTTCAGGAAATTTCTGTGGTCTAGCATCAGTCAGTGATTGAAAACCACTGCTTATGCTGACAGCAGTTTGGAAGTGGATAAAATCAAAATAATTGTTCTGAAAAACTTTTAACAAGTCTAATTAACAAAAAATGGAAGATCTGGAGGCCAAAGCAATACTACAGCAGGCAAAGCACTTGTCTTGTACAAGACAATCTGGGTTCAATTCTCAGTACCCCATATGGACCCCAAGTCCACCAGGGAGTGATCCCTGAAGTGTAGAGCCAGGAGTAAGCCTTGAGTTACACCAGGCATGGCCCACCCCAAAAAGTAAATAAGTACATGTAAAATCTACCCCCTTAGCCTATCTCTGGTATATAATCTAAGGAAAAGCCTAGAGTGAGTGTTGGATGACAGGTTTAGCTAATTTGGGAGTTTTGCTGTTTTACCCACTCACAGCTTAATCTACTTACATGTTCTTAAGCCAAGGTTCATTCTAATGAGACCTCTCTTCTATATAAATACTTCTAGAGGGTGTGGCAGTTACAGAAGTCACCTTGACTCTGAATAACTTCTGACTTATTATACATCTACTAAGACTTCTGTTTTCTAGATTGGGCACAACTCCTCTTTATACCCACTGCACCCAGCGTGGGACAGTTAGAATTTACCAGGAGACTACCACCCTGGCTACCTTGAGACTATCTTTTAAGATTATAGGAAGAATCATACTAGTTTGCCCTCAAGCAGGAGAGTATGACCCTTTCAAGATATCGAGAACAGATACTCAGGAATCACCTTGGTGCAGATAATAAATAAGAAAGGACCTTGTGAGTACCATTTAGATTACATGAAGCCCATGAAATTAAGATGTATTACTTTATACCAGCCCCCCCTCTCTCCAGTGTTTTTACATAAGAGATAATCTCGGTAGAAGGGATTAGTCCTTGGCTAACCTTTGTTTATACCTGTAATAGGGTGTAGCACAGCCCTTCTACAATCTGTTAAGGGTTCTTTGTTGACAAGAACCTCCCTGTCACAGAGAGGGTTACTTTGGTGTATATAAGTGGACTGACTTGAGGCCCCTTTGCCCTTTTCCTGCTCCTTCTTTTGGGTAGGACTCCTCTCGGGTGAGATCCTCTCTCTTTGGTGGGAGACTTGGACTCTCTTGTATGGTCTAAGTTCTGACCAGAGCTAGAGTTCTTTCATTATATTGGATTGCAGTGTTAGAGCTTTTGTACTATTAAAAGCCTTTTTGGAACTGCGCCAGACTCGGAGTTTTCATCCATTCCCCGGAGACCTCAGAGGTAGAAGAGAACTTCTGTCCTGATACCGTCGGGGACCCCAGCAGCATCCCCAACAAGTGGGGAACCTGGAGGCATTCCCAATAGTGCTTGGTGAACCACACAGTACAAAACAGACACTCTACACTCTACACTCTTCTTTTTTTTTTTTTTTTTTGCTTTTTTGGGTCACACCCAGCAATGCTCAGGGGTTACTCCTGGCTCTGCACTCAGGAATTACTCCTGGTAGTGCTCGGGGAGACCATATGGGATGCCAGGGATCGAACCCGGGCGGCACAGGCCAGCCGCGTGCAAGGTAAACGCCCTACCCGCTGGACTATCGGCTCCGGCCCCTCTACACTCTTCTTTGAACCCTCTGTGCTACGTGAGAGAAGTTTTGATGGAGAAGTTAAGTTGTTCTGCAGAGAGGTACTGATGTGAAAGTCAGGTACTGGCACAAAATCAGGATGCTGAGAGTATTGACGTGCACTTGCAGTAACTATGGGCTTCCCTACTACAAAGGGTACAGACAAAATGAAGTAGTCAGTCCTTCCTGTGACAGACAGAACAACAAAAGGGACCAGGATATCGTTCCACGGTAAAGCATACACCTTACATATGTGAGGCCCTAGGTCAACCCCAAATTACAGAACAGAAGTTGTCAAATTAAAATTGAACTGAGGGGGCTGGAGCAATAGTAGGGCATTTGCCTTGCATGCAGCTGACCCAGGTTCGATCACCAGCATCACATATGGTCCCCTGAGAACTGCCAGGAGTAATTCCTGAGTACACAGAGCCAGGAGTAGCACCTGAGCATCACCGGGAGTAACACCCAAAAAAAAAAAAAAGAAATGTAAATAATTTTTTAAATATTGAATAAGGCTGGAGTGATAGTAGGGCATTAGCCTTGAATGCAGCCAACCCAGACTTGATCCTCACACTATCAGGAGTGATCCCTGAGGAAAAGGTCAGGAGTAAGCCCTGAGCCCACTAGGTATACCCCCCACCGAAAAAAAAAATGTTGAATAATACACTTAATTCTCCCTGTTGAAAATAGGTGACTTAGATTCATCCCCTGGCCGAGTCCAACATTGCTCCAAGGGTTTGCTCTCATGAGCGGGGGAGAGAGACCATGCTGGCCGGACTCGGAGTGGAGTTTTGGACCCTGCCCTTTCCTCCGCCTCCATGCCAGTTGTCCCAGAGAGAGAGACCTACCCACGCCAGACTCAGCTAATTTGCAATCCCATAAGAGATCCAGACCCATCTACTTCAGACCCACAGCCAATTGCCCCGAGAGAGAGAGACCCACCCACACCAGACTCACATGTCCCTTGGGACGTGGCACGCAAAGCGGCCGCACAATATTTTTATAGGATACTGAATTTTGCATAAGGTTCTTCCCAATTTCTTTCACAATTTATACATAGTAAACAGTTCTAGACATGTTTTAACTGATACCAGTAAGCCTGGCAAGAAGCCAGAGCAAACCACACATCATGCAGTTAGTCAATCTCAACATCCAGACTCCATAGTTCCTCAGAGATCCATCCAAGAGAAAACCCGATCTTCCCCCTTTTAAGTTTCATCAGTAAATGCTTGGGTTCAGAGCCTTCTACTGAGACTATACCACCTACACGGTAAAGTCTGGCAAGCTACCATGTTTTATTTACTTTTTATGCCAAAGACTAGTAACTATTATGGACCTCAGTTCCATAACCTGAAGAATGGTTTCGGGCTCCTCCTGTCCCTGTATCAAGTAGATGCCCTTGGGTTGCACTTACTTGTGACTGGACTAATGGAGATGTTACTAGTGCCCACTCGAGCAAATCGATGAACAATAGGAAGACAGTGATACAGTGAAACAGACAGATTCAATCTGCATTTACTATAGCATTGACTTTGGTAAAATTAAGACTTCTCCTCTCACTGAAATGTGTATAAATCTTTTCAAAAGAACACTAACCAAATCTCTTGACAGCTTTATGATCCAAAAATGTCTTTGCCAAAAAGAAGATGGAGGGCATCACCTTTCCCAAACTGTACTACCAAAAAGCATGGTATTGGAATAAAAACAGACCTGTCAACCTATGGTATAAGTTGAGTACCCTGACACCCATCCTCAAACACATGATCAGTTAATCTTTGATAAAGGTACAAAGAGTCCGAAATGGAGCAAGGAAAGCCTCTTCAACAAGTGGTGTTGGGAAAACTGGGCAGCTACATGTAAAAAAAATGAATTTGGACCTCTAACACCATGCACAAAAATCAAATTAAAATGGATTAAAGATCTCAATTTCAAACCTGAATCCATAAAGTATGTCGAGGGAAAATATAGGAAAAACCTCTCCACGACATTGAAGCTAAAGGCAATTCAAAGGTAAAACACCACTAAGGAAGCAACTAGAAGCAAAGATAAACATATGGGACAACATGAAACTAAAAAGCTTCTGCACCTCAAAAGAAACAGTGACCAAGATACAAAGACAGTCCACATAATGGGAAAGAATATTCACCCAATACCCATCTGACAAGGGTTTAATATCCAGGATATATTAGGCACTGGTAGAACTTTACAAGAAGAAAACAGCCAACCCCATCAAAAAATGGGGAGAAGAAATGAACAGAAACTTCAACAAGGAAGAAATTCTAATGGCCAAAAGACACATGAAAAAATGCTCATCAACATTAAGCATCAGAGAGATGCAAATCAAAACAACAATGAGATACCATTTTACACCACAGAGACTAGCACATATTCAAAAGAGCAAGAACAAGTGCTGGCGTGGATGCAGGAAAAGGGGACACTCATCCATTGTTGGTGGCAATGTCGACTGGTGCAGCCTTTCTGGAAAACAATATGGACATTCCTCAAAAGACTAGAAATTGAACTCCCATTTGACCCAGCCATACCACTCCTAGGAATATACCCTGGGATGCCAAAAACACGCAGCAGAAACACCAGCCCTACTTTTATATTCATAGCAGCATTATTCACAATAGCCAGAATCTGGAAACAACCAGAGTCCCCAAGAATTGATGACTGGATAAAGAAACTGTGGTACATCTGTATCACTGTATCACTGTCTTCCCGTTCATCATCGATTTGCTCGAGCGGGCCCCAGTAACATCTCCATATGTCCTGTCTCATGCAAGTAAAGCTCAAGGGTACCTGCTTGCTCCAGGAACATAAAGAGCCTCAAACTATTCCATCAGGTCATGGGAAATGCTATGCAGCTGTTAGGAAAAATGAAGTTATGAAATTTGCCTATAAATGAATGGACATGAAGAGGATCATGTTGAGTGAATTAGCCAGAAGGAGAGAGACAGAAATAGAATGACTGCACTTATTTGCACGACATAAATATATATACATTTATATAAATATTATACCAATATCCAAGGTCAGGCAAAATGTGGATCAGGAGGTCTTGCCAAAGTTGGAAATTATCACAAATGTGTATGAGCAGAGGTTAGGTAAGACAGAGAAGGGAACAGTGTGCCAATAATTGTCAAAAGTCTATTACCACATAGAACTTAGCATTAAAGGGGCCGGAGCGATAGCCCAGCGGGTAGGGCGTTTGCCTTGCATGCGGCCGGCCTATGCTGGCCGGGTTCTATCCCCGGCATCCCATGTGGTCCCCTGAGCACCGCCAGGAGTGATTCCTGAGCGCAGAGCCAGGAGTAACCCCTGAGCATCGCGGGTGTGACCCAAAAAAAAAAAAAAAAAAAAGAACTTAGCATTAAATATAGGCAAAAAGATACACATGATAACCTCTAAGTATATGTATTTCAATCCACAACATGTAAGAGAGGGAAGAGAGAAATAGAAAGAGAGAGAAAGAGAAAAAGAGAAAAGAGATGGAGAACCTGCCGGGCTGTGATAGTCTGGTCTGCTGGGTGGAGTTGAGGGAAGTCCGGATGTGGAAAATGGCGGGCCCCATGGAGTAGGGGAGGGTGCTCTGGCTTGTTGTGAGGCTCTACCAGGTGGCATGCCAGGGCTAGAACCCGCCATGCCTCCCGTGTGCCTCACGAGCAGCTGAGCACAGGGAGAGCAAGTAGCAGCTCTGCCCCATGTCTGAGAGTCTCTGGTTCAGCATACCTGGGCTGGATTGAAAAAAAAACTGCTGCAGGGTGGCTGTCGATGATCCGGGCTGTGATAGTCTGGTCTGCTGGGTGGAGTTGTGATGAGACGGAAGTCCGGCTGTGGAAAATGGCGGGCCCCATAGAGTAGGGGAGGGTGGTCTGGCTTGTTGTGAGGCTCTGCCTAAAATAGGAATTATTTTCATAACAGCACTATTCACAATAGCCAGAATCTGGAAACAACCAGTGTGCCTGAGAACTGATGACTGGGTAAAGAAACTTTGGTACATCTACTCAATGGAATACTATGCAGCTATTAGGAAAAATGAAGTTATGAAATTTGCCCATAAATGGATGGACATGGAGGATCATGTTGAGTGAAATTAGTCAGAAGGAAAAAAGACAGATATATAATGACTGCATTCATTTGCATGACAAATATATATATATACTTATTAAGATACCAATATCCAAGGTCAGGCGAAACATGGATCAGGAGGTCTTGTCAAAGGTGGACATTACCACAAACATGTGGGAGTCAGAGGTTAAGTAAGACAGAGAAGGGAACAGTGTGCTAATAATTGTCAAAAGTGCTAATACCAATCTAGAAGTGAGCATTAAGTACAGGCAAAAAGATACACATGATAATCTCTAAATGTATGTATTACAATCCACAATATGTAAGAGAAGGAAGAGAGAAAGAGAGAAAAAGAGAAAGGAGAGATAAAGAGCCTGCCACTGAGGCAGGCTAGGGGACAAGGGAGGGAATCAGGGACATTGGTGATGGAAAATGGGCACTGGTGAAGGGATGGGTGCTGGAATACTGTATGACCAAAACCCAAACATGAACATCTTTGTAATTGTATATCTCATGGTGGTATAATTTTTAAAAAATGTCTTTCACAGAAACTAAGCAGTTTTATTTTAGGTCTTGTTATTTTTATTATTTTTTATTAAACATTTTATTATAACACCGTGAGATATACAATTACAACATTGTTCATGTTTGGAAGTTTCGGTCACATAGTGCTCCAGCACCCGCCTCCACCAGTGCCCATTTCCCCACCACCAATGTCCCCACTCCCCCCCCCTCCCATAGCCTGCCTAAATGGCAGGTTCTTTATCTCTTTTCTTTCCCTCTCTCTCCCTTTCTTCTCCTACACATTGTGGATTGCACTACATAAATTTGGAAGCCATAATGTGCATTTTTTTTGCCTGTATTTAATGCTCAGAAACTAAGCAGTTTTTGAAAGCTTTTGTATCACTCTGAAACCAATTACCTGGTGATGTTAGGATAAACTAGGTGTGACAAATGGTGCTGTTGCCAAGTATTTTTTCTGTTTTTGTTTTGTTTTTGAGCTACATCTAGTGGTGCTCAGGGGTAACTTCTAGCTCTGCACTCAGGAATCACTTCTAGCAGACTTGGGGGACCATATGGGATGCCGGGATCAACCATGGGGGCAGCTGTGTGCAGGGCAAGCACCCCACCCACTGTACTATCACTTCGGCCCTACCAAGTCTCTTCTTGAGGAGTGACTAGCTATTGTGTATCCCAAAAAACTGTGTAATGTTTTGTATTAACTTGGATGCAGAAATTAATAGATTTCTTTCTTTGAATCTCTTGTCAAGCTGCTTGTGAAAACTCTCACATATGAAAAGGATAACATTATGACTTGATACTTCTTCAATAATAAAGTAATTTTCCCTTATTATCTATGTGGATAGTTTTTCCTAGATTAGAATTTGTCTCTAATAGATTTCCCCAATTATCACATGTTATTCAAAAGGAAAAGTGGCTGCAGAAGAGCTAAACTGGGAAGAGCACATGTTCTCAGCCAGCCCCCTGGCTGTGTCCTACTTAGCTCCTAGCACTTTCGCTCAGCATGCAGGGGGCCATGCTGCCAGACTTGGGAGCGGGATTTAGGCCCCTCCACCTATTCCTCAGACTCCACGTCAGTAGGCGTGGCTACGAGCTCCCAGCCACCACAGCCAACAGCCGGAAGAGGGACACTCCAGACCCACAGCTGTATTGGCACATGGCCGCAGAGCAGCCGCGCGACAATCTTAGACAATAATGGAATTTAGGACCAGGTCCTTCCCAGGATCTTTCATTTATAGACTGTAATAATCATTCTAGTTGCAACAAACTGGAGAGATTATGAGGAACGGGAATTATGATGTCACTCTATAACTCACTATTGAATATGCACATAGAGATATCATAAACCATTAATATCTGTAGGGCAAGCCACAAAGTGTAAGAGACGAGAGAGAGATACAGGGACAGTGACAGAGAGATAGAAAGAGAAAGAAAAATATGCCTGCAATAGGGGCAGGCTGGGGTTGGGTGGGAGGAGTGTTTGGAATGTGGGTGGTGGGAATGGGGCACTGGTGGAGGAATGGGGGCTGGAACACTGTACGACAGAGACAAATTATGAACATCCTTGTAATTGTATATCTCACATGGTATAATAAATTTTTTTTAAAAAAAGAGCACATGTTCATATCTGCAGACCCTGAATTCAATCTCCAGAGTTATCGGGTGTGGCCCTTGAGTACACCAAACAGAATAGCCCCCTAATTTAAACAAAGAAAAGGAGCCCAGGGGGATAGTATGGTGGTTAGGGTGTTTTCCTTGCATGCAGCTGGCCCAGGCTCAATCCCCAGCAGCCCATATGGTCCCCAAGCACTGTCAGGAGTAATGGAGTAATTCCTGCGTGTAGAGCCAGGAATAAGTCCTGAGCAACACCGGGTGTGGTCTCAAAACCAAAAAAGGGGTGGGGGAGGTGGGAAAGAACACCTGAAGGAACTGAAATAATCGGTAAAGTATCAAAGTATAGATGAAGCCAGTAAATCAGGAAATGTTTGGGAGTTCCCCTTCCACCAGCCGGCCCAAACCTGAAAGTCGGACTCCTTCTCAGGAGATAATGGTGAGGAGAATCACTAGGGCAGAAAGCCTTGATTCCTTGACCTGGCAACTAGACTCATGCACAGAAGCCGAAAGGCAAGACAGTCTATGTAATCAGTTTTGCAAAGCAACTCCGGGTACTCTATTCTGAAACCACCTATACAATCTACTCTGGGTATAAAATAAAATTCTTTACTCTCTGCTCTCCCTTAATTATTTAATAATAAACTATTTTGCTAGCACTGTCTTCTCCGAAAGTTTCTTTGAGAGAATATACAATAAACAGGGGGAAAGCTGAGTGGGGAGGTCCGGGGATGTAGACTGGAACGCCCTTTTCCTGCAAAGAATGAGTCTGAGAACCACAATTCCCCCTAAATTCAGATGACAGGGACCAGCTGCCATACCAAGATCAAGCTGATCTCAGAGAGAGGTCTGACTGCTGACTCAGTGAGGCCTTTAAGTCTCTGTGCAGACCTTACCAGTGTTCACCTCCCTGCGTACTCACTTCACAGTGCTGGATGACAGGCCTAGCTAGCTTGGGAGCTTTGCTGCTTTATCCACTCACAGCTTAATCTATCTACATGTTCTTAAGTCAGGATTCATACTAATGAGATCTCTCTTCTATGTAAATACTGATGGAGGGTGTGGCAGTTACAGAAGTCACCTTGACTCTGAATGAGCAACTTCTGACTTATTATACATCTACTAAGACTTCTGTGTTATCTAGATTGGGCACAGCTGCTCTTTATACCCACTAGACCCAGCATGGGACAGTTAGAACTTAACCAGGAGACTACCGCCCTGGCTACGTTTAAGGTTATAGGAAGGATCATACTAGTTTTCCCTCAAGCAGGAGAGTGTGACCCTTTCAGTATACAGAGAATAAGATACTCAGAATCACCAGGGAGCAGATAATAAATAAGAAGGACCTTGTGGGTACCATTTAGATAATATGAAGCCCATGAAATTAAGATCTATTACTTTATACCAGCCCCCTCCAGTATTTTACATAAGAGGTAATCTTGGAAGCAGGGATTAGTCCTTGGCATAATCATTTGTTTAGACCTGTAGTAGGGGTGTGGCACCACCCTTCTATATTCTTCTACTATCTAGAAGCTGTTGAGTTGATCTTTGTTGACAGATTGTGGTGCTCGAGCTTTTTATACTATTAAAAGCCGTTTTGGAAGTGCACCAGACTCATGAGTTTTCACCCACTCCCTGGCGACCTCGGAGGTAGAAGAGAACTTCTGTCCTGATACTGTTGGGGACCCCGGCGGCTCCCCAACACACCAGCAATACTGTGGCGGCCAGGCTGGAGAGAGGCAACACTCTTCTCTCTCATTGTTCCCCCTTGCAACCTCTGGCCTGAAGAGTAAGACCCCAAGTGACAGACAGGAGGCTCTGGAGAGAAAAAGCAATCATATGAGGCAGGCAAAGGCAGAAGAATTTCCAGAAATACTGACACAGCCATGGAAATTGCTTCCAATTGGCAAATAATAAATGCAGCTGATACATACAAAGGTCATTTGCCAAGCCTTGTTCTGTTAAAAACTTGGGCTGGAGCGATAGCACAGCAGGTAAGGCATTTGCCTTGCACGCAGCCGACCCAGGTTGAATCCCCGGTATCCCATATGGTCCCCCGAGCACTGCCAGAAGTAATTCCTGCGTGCAGAGCCAAAAATAAGCCCTGAGTATCGCCGGGTGTGACCCAAAAAAGAAAAAAAAAACATATTCAAAGAATATGTACTGGGGCGGAGCAATAGCCCAGCGGGTAGGGCGTTTGCCTTGCACGGCCGGCCTGTGCCGGCCCGGGTTCGATCCCCGGCATCCCATATGGTCCCCCGAGCACTGCCAAGAGTAATTCCTGAGTGCAGAGGCAGGAGGTAACCCCTGAGCGTCGCCAGGTGTGACCCAAAAAAAAAAAAAAAAGAATATGTACTGTACTGAAGTCAGAGGGCCATGTTCTGCATGCACAAGACCCCAGTTCAATCCCCAGCACCACTCTGTTCCCCCACACAAGCAATCCTAGTTGTCCTGAGCACCACTAGGGTCATCCTGATGGTTCCCTGTTTTGTAGAACCCAAGCACCATCTCTCTGAGACTGCTTTGGGAGTCCCTCAAAAAATGTATTATGTTATTCATCCCCCTGCTTCTGTCCTATGACCTCAAAGTACACAAGAGCAGAGTGTGACAAAACAAGCGCAGGAGGAGGCTGGAGAGATATACAGCAGGTACGGCCGTTTACTTGCATGTGGCCCACCATATTCAATCCCCGAACTGCATCTGGTGCTGCAAACACTGCTGAGAGTGAACACAGAGCCAAAAACAAGCCCTGAGTGCAGCCACAAGTAGTTTCAAAATACAACAAATGAAAACAGCAAAAATCAGCTGAATTACGCACTGAGTCAGGAAGTATGAAACAAACTTTTCTAGGAAACTGGTCCTTGAAGGATAATGGGAGGGCAGAAATCAGCTCATATTGCTTCAAAGGACGGAATGTGAGCGTGTATATTCCAGAACAGGTGAATCCTTAAAAATGGAGGACCTAGGGATCAGAATACGGCACATACCCCCATCCAGAGATTTTAAGCAAAAGTGTTCCTACATGAAAAGGAACAGCAAGGGTCAGACATTTCAAGGGGTTTGGAGACTAGAAGGTAAGCTCCTTCTCAGTTTCACCAATACCATCACCATCACCCAATATGTTTAAAGTCCATTTGGGGGCCTGGCTGAAGAACACAGGTGTTGGGTGTATGTGTTGCTTTGGAGATTTTGTTATTGTTGCTGTTTTTGGTTTATCGGTCATAGCAGGTAGTGCTCTGGGTTTACTCCTAGCTCTGCACTCATAGATCACCCCTGGCAGTGTCTAGGGGACAATGTGTAGTGCCAGGGATTGAACCTTAGCCAGCCCGTGGAGGCAAGCACTCTACCCACTGTACTATGGCTCTGGCCCCAAGATCACAAGTTTACCTTGTCCTGGCCAAACCCACACAGCCACTTTGAGCAGTGTTTACAATGACTTTAACCAAAGAGATCTAACTAGAAACCAGCAAAAGACTCCATCTGATTCCGGGGTGAATGGCAAAGCCTGAACCCTGAATCACCCTTTTATGTTTACAAAGTCCCTAATCAGCACTAACTCAGCTGTTCCTGGGTGTCCTATCCTGAGAGCTATGATGACAAAGGAAATAGGGGAGAGGGGAAATATGTGTTTAGGGGGCAAACCTAATAATAACTGTTTCCAAATACTTACTTAGGATAAAACTTGGGTTTTGGTAGTGGAAACAGGCACCGGAGTGAATGCAAATGGGCCCAAATGAAAAAAGAAACCTGTGAGGACGGAGTGATAGCACAGTGGGAAGTGTGTTTGCCTTGCACACGGCAGATCCAGGTTCAATCCCCAGCATCCCATATGGCCCCCAGTACTGCGGAAGTAACTCCTGAGTGCAGAGCCAGGAGCAACCCCTGAGCATGGCTGGGTGTGACCCCTTCCCCAAAAAAAGAAAAGAAAAAGAAACCTGGAATACACTGAAGGGAAAGAAGCTGCTTTCACCTACCAAGGGCGCGCAGTTCATGGGATTTTTCACATGCAGATACATCTTTAAAAGCCCGAAAGTCACCCTGGCTAGAGCAGGAACCTGGGAGGCCAGTGTGAGGAGGCACTGCCTGGCACCTTCCAGCATCCTAACACCAAGGGCCCTAACATTTCATGAGTCCATTCTGAAGCTTAGACAGAAAACCCAAAACGCTGTATAGTTAGGCCTTCGCAGTCAGGGTCCTAGAAACTGTTTGATAGCAGGTGAGGGAGAGTGCAGTACCAAGACTTCCAGAGCGATTCTTTCCAGGTTCTGGGCAGCTGGGACCCCTCTGTCATTTATGGAAGGACTGGGTTCACGTGCACTAGAAAGCAGAAACTGGAGGATTTGCTGTGCCGTGCCTGGCCTAGCAGCAGCTCCCAGGCCCAACCCGAGAAACAAAGGTCTTCTGTGTCTGGAAGCCCAATCACCACCATTCGCCTCCTAATTTTCCGCAGAGTATGACGCCCTCGGGAAGTGTTTCCCTGCTCCCTCCAATCTAAAGGAGCGCTGCTCCGGTTTCCCGCTGAGATCCCGAGCAATTCTCTGGGTTCATCCTCCGGGAAACTTCACCCGACAGGCCCCTTTATCTTGGGTTGCTACAATCCGACCCCAAACGCGGCCCTTCGGCACAGCCTGCTCGACAGCTGGCAGGTTGGGACTAGTCGGGGCGGGGACTGGGGAGGCCCCAAGGTGGAGGAGGGCGGGGCGCAGATACATCTTTAAAGGTCGGAACTCGCCCCGAGGCGCTTCGACTCCCGTCCGGCGGCTCGGAACCGTCTAGAGAACTTCGAAGGGCCCAGTCCCCCACCCAACCGTCCGAAGGTCGCCATGGGCCGCTACCGCATTCGCGTGGCCACCGGAGCCTGGATCTTCTCGGGCTCACACAACCGCGTGCAGCTGTGCCTGGTCGGGGCGCGCGGGGAGGCGGAGCTGGAGCTGCAGCTGCGGCCAGTGAGGGGCCAGGTCAGCGGGCAGGAGCAGGGACTCGGACCCACGTCCAGCTGGGCTGGCGGCGGGAGGGCGCCTCGGGCCGGAGGCCAGTGTGAAGAGGCACTGGCTAGCACTCAAGTACTGGGGATGCCTGCCCTGGGAGGGATGAGGGTCGCAGGGCCGCAAGGCGGGTAAGGGCTGTACCTCCTTCCCATCCCTCTTTCCCATCCCCGCCTCCCACTTCCCAGTCCCTTCCCCGAAGTCCAGGGAGCCAGGGTCTACTCTGAGGCTCCTCGCACTAGACAGCAGACAGTGCCAGCCTGGTTAACGGAGTCAGTTATCAAAACACCGCGGGCTACAACACAAGCCGTCGTCCAGGGGAGCCAGGAACCGGCGCACTGTCACAGGAAGGGACAGTCGAAGGAGACCTGACAAAGCTCCCACCCCACTCTGATACCCAGTGCCCCAAAACTGTCCTCTCGGGGGACCAGGCGGCTAACTCACTGCTGGGTTCTGGCTCCCACAGGAGGAGGTGTTCGAACGCGATGTGCCTGAGGGACCTGGGGCCACTGCAGTTCGTGAAGCTGCGCAAACACCACTCCCTAGTGGACGACGCTTGGTTCTGCGACATCATCACGGTGCAGGGTCCCCTGAGCCTGCGCAGAGGCCACCTTCCCGTGCTACCGCTGGGTGCAGGGCGAGGGCTCGCTGAGCCTGCCAGAGGGCACTGGTGAGGGACGGTGGGGACCAAAGGGCCAAATCTGGAGAAGTGCACCCAGGCCTGCTAAGATAGGATTGAAGAAGCTCAAGTGATTAGAAAAAGGCAGGTTAAGCGTGGAGAAGAAACGTGAGAAAATGATCCAGTCCCCGAGTCAAACATAGAGTGAAAACGGCTGCAAGTGGGACTAGACAGGGAAGGAAGTGACCGGGACTCTTCCACCAAGGAAAGGGCAGGAAGTGGGAGGCACAGGACTGGAGGAAAACACTGAAGTAGAAAAGAACAGGCAAAGTGACACTCTGGGGAAGCTGAACAAGTGAGGGTAACCTGGCATGGGAGAGGACAGAGCCCTTGAGAGGAGACAGCTACGGAAAGCTATAAAGATACTACACAGGCAAACTGGTTTGGAACCTCAAAGACGAAACAGCTAAGAAAAGCAATAAAGATAGGACAAAGGCAAACTGGTTTGTTTGGAAAAACCCAGACGGGAGCACACTGAAAGATGTGGGTATAAGGACAGAGAACTGAGAGTGTGTTCTTCTGGGAAACAAGGAAGAGGCAAACAGAGACAACTAGGGAGTGAGAACTCTTAAGGATGGGAACATTAGGGCCACAGAGACAATATGGGGCAAAGGGATTGGTTTGCACATGGACAACCGGGGTTTTATCCCTGATGCCACGTATTGTTCCCTGAGCACTTCCAGGCGTGATCCCCGAGTAGAGCCAGTAGTAAGTCCAGAGCAGAGCGAGCATAGCTGGGTGGCCCAAATCATCCCAAAAAAGGATGGAAACATTAAATACAGGCCTTGAGACAGGTGATTCTAAGGTCCGAGATGCACAGGTCCCAGTCTAATAGGTACTCTGATGGTAGGTCATAAGAAAGATGAAGCCAGGGAAAGAAAGCAAACACATTTCTCGGTGTTTTCAGAACAGGCAGTCAGTGAGGTGTAAGACCTGGGAATTTAGCCAGAGCAATATAGTCAAAACTACATGTGGACATATAGTGATTAGGGTTTTATCAGTTCTTGGGTGAGCAGGAAGATATCTGCGCTATCGAAGTGTGAAGATATAGTCCTGAAACTTATGTAGCATTGCAGCCAATGGTAAATTAAATTTTAAAAAGATGTTATCACATAATCAAACTGATCACTGTGCAACTAGAGATACTGATGGAATTAGCTCACGAAGAAGAGGAGTTAAAGAGTGGCAAATGTTGAGATTTTTGTTTCAAGGCAAGAGATGAAAGCTGAGATAAGTGAAACCAGCAGCGCAAAGTTAGCAAAAATGAGGTAAAAGTAATGGGGAATCAATCGCAGCAGGCAAAGCCAGGACAAACAGCAAGGCCTCCTCTCACGTCACTATGCAGTGATATGAAGGGAAGACGGAGACAAGCAGGTAGAACACAGGATCCGCAAAACTGTGTGGAGAATCATTTTAATATCTTCTCAGCCCGCCTACCAGGAAGCAATGCCTTGGACGTGTTCCAGAAACACCGAGAGAAGGAACTGAAGGAAAGACAACAGACATACTGGTGACCACCCAGAACCTCCCTCCCCACTGTTTTCCTTTCCCTGACCTTGCCCCCATCACTGACCTAGACAATCCCACAAACCTTTTCCTCATCTCCTAGCTGGGCCACCTGGAAGGAAGGGATACCCCTGACAATAGCTGCAAGCAATAAGGATGATCTACCTCCAAATATGAGATTCCATGAGGACAAGAGGCTGGACTTTGAATGGACGCTGAAAGCAGGGTGAGAAAACTCCTGGAGCTGAGTGGAACAGGGCTGAGAATGTAAGAATGATGATAAGTGGTGAGGGGCTGAGGACCCAGTCAACGGTTGTATCCATCACCTGTCTTAGGGCTCTGGAGACTATCCTCAAGCGTGTTTACACCTTCCTGAGCTCCTGGGACCACCTGGAAGACTTTGATCAGATCTTCTGGGGCCAGAAGAGCGCTCTGGCTGGTCAGTAGTTCCCCAGGTCTCCACAATCCCTTGACGGAACTCTCTGATGATCAAACTTTACATCCCAGCCAGTATTTGGACAACTTTCATACTCAATAGTTCCCCTTGTCAGTTGACCTTATTACATCTGGTCCTCTCTCATAGTCCTAAAGATGAAAACACAGAGGCTCTATATGAGACAGTCATTTGCCAGAATCCCTGGAGCAGAAGCTGGAGGCTAAGATCATGTTCTCCTCTTGCACTCCATCCTCAGAGAAGGTTCACCAGTGCTGGCAGCAAGATGACATTTTTGGCTACCAGTTCCTCAATGGCGCTAATCCCATGCTGTTAAGACGCTCCACCTCTCTACCCTCCCGCCTGGTGTTGCCTGCAGGGATGGAGGAACTTCAGACTCAGCTGGAGAAAGAACTCCAGGTACCCTCTCTCACTTTGCCTTGTTCTATCCTTGAATGCAAGGAGGAAAGGGAATGAGGGGAAGGACCAAAAAGCAGCCAGGAAAAGGAGACATGGTAACCCAATAACCTAGGTACAGTCCTGAGCTGGAAAAACCTACTAGAGATGATATAGAAGAAAACTATTATACTGGTGACTGCCAAAAGAGATAGCGAGAAACCAGGATATGAAGGAGAACGAGTTCTGGACCCCTTCACAAGGGGGGGGAAATTTTAGGTTGCCTGTGGTGCAGAGAGAGCTGGGAAGGTAGGAAGGTATGGTCTTAAAATTGTCACTGCCTCGGGCCAGAGCAATAGGAGAAGTAAGTAGGATCTTGCCTTGCACTCCAGCACCTCCAGGTGTCCCCCAAGACCTGGCAGGAGTGATATTGTAGAGCCAGAAGTAGGTCCTGAGCACTATCAGGTGTGGCAAAAAAAAGGGCAAAAAACAAACAAAAACCACCACTGCCACAGTGCATGACACGTCCTCAGTGTCACTTCCCTCAGTTTGCTCCTGACATAAAATGAGAGGAGAGGACTTTCCTCTCGGAAAATGAGGATGTTTCTGGACGTTTCCATCACTTGGTTCTGGAAGTGTGGGGATATAGTTAAACTGACTTAATGTACTTACATTTTCCCCCTTCCTCTTTGTTCTCTGAACTCTAACTCTAGACACATTCATTTTCCCTAGAATGGTTCCCTGTTTGAAGCTGATTTCATCCTGCTGGATGGAATTCCAGCCAATGTGATACGAGGAGAGCAGCAGTACCTGGCTGCTCCCCTAGTCATGTTGAAGATGGATCCTGATGGAAAGCTACTACCCCTGGTCATCCAGGTGAGGGGCCCTGGGCATCCCCCTCCCAGCACTGTCCTCGTTCACCCCAACCTCAGCTCCCAGTGAACTGGCCCCTGACTCTTGTCTCCCCAAACTCTGTCCTCATATACTGAGACCTGCCCTCATGTCTCTCTTTGCTTATAGCCTGATTTCCTCTGACTCATCTAACTGGAAGTACTTGTTCAGGAGTCATAAGGGCCTTTTGGACTCTCATCCTATATCCAGGGATTCTCAAACTTAGGGGCAGCAGAATCATCTATAGGGCTTGTTAAAACACAGGTTGCTACCAACTACCAGATTTTCTGAATCAGTAGGTCTAGGGTGGAGACTCAGAATTCTCATTTCTCAAATTGATTCCCAAAGTGATTCTGATGTTGCTAGTTTGAGAACACACCTTGAGAATCACAGGCTTGCTCAACAGCCTTTTGAATCCTCCCCTGAATAGCTTTTCTCCCAAAGTTTTCCAGAGTTAATGAGAATCAGCAATTCTCTCACATATTTCTCCCTATTCCCATTCTCCACCCCTACTCAAATTCCATCACATTTCTCTCCAACCTGTTAGAAGCAGGAATCTAGTAAGGAGAGCCTGGCTCTTCCGTCTTGTCTCCAACTATGAAAACATACCCCCAGTGCCATAGCTAGTGAGAGGAACATAATAATATTATACATAATAATATTTGTTATTACTGGTTTTATTCCTGAGGCAGCCAGATGCCATTGGGCTACACTGGCACGTGATAGGTCAAATGGAAATATTACTGGCGCCCGCTCGAGCAAATTGGCGAATAACGGGATGTCAAGTGATCAAGTGATAATAATATTAAACAGTCGGGGCGGGCAATAGTCCAGCGGGTAGGGTGTTTGCCTTGCCTTGGCCAAACCAGGTTCGATCCCGGCATCCCATATGGTTCCCCGAGCACTGCCAGAAGTAATTCCTGAGTGCAGAGCCAGGAGGAACCCCTGAGCATTGCCAGGTGTGACCCAAAAAGCAAAAAAATATATATATATATATATGTATATATATATATTTATTTATTTATATAAATTAAACACTCAATAAACATTTAACTTTTTTTCCCAGATCCAGAATCCCAGCGCCAGCCTCCCTCCCCCACCATTGTTCTTGCCCTCAGATCCTCCACTTGCCTGGCTCCTGGCAAAGTCCTGGGTTCGAAATTCAGATTTTCAACTCCACCAGCTCCAATATCATTTGCTGAACACTCATCTGCTAGCTGAGGTCATCGCTGTTGCCACCATGAGGTGCCTCCCAGGGCTGCACCCGATCTTCAAGGTATATCCGCTACCTTCCACATTCTCTAATCTGTCAGAGGCAAGAACAGACCGTTCTATAATTTTACATAGTAAAAAATCTAAATAGTTATTTGTGAAAGGAAGAGATGAAAGACTGACTCAATATTGTGAAACTTGAATCTTAATTAAGCCAAGTCATTTTTTCTTCGGGACATCTTACAAGGAAGCCCTCTGAAATTCTCACATCTAACAGCGTGGTAATGGGAGGATAGAGCTGGAATACTGTTAGTAAAAATGAAAGTTTTGTTTCTGCCTAAGGAAAGTTCATTAGGCTCTAAATAAAATTGAAGCCATCTTTATTATTTAGCCAAGTAGACAAATGACGGCCCTAGGACCAATCAGAGAAATGAGGATCTGAAAATGCAGTGGGAAGGATCCCACCACAAAAAAAAATCAATATTGAAAGGATCATAGGATAGAGGCATGGCTTTTATAATGAGTGAGAATGTTTCAATCCCACCTGAGAAGTCTGAAAAGTAAATCAGAAGGCAAAGGAAGTCTTTAAGTCTGCTTTGATCTGCCAGGAAAGAGTGAAGACATGAATTAGCAAGCAGATGGGAATAAGAAGGAAAAACAGTAAAGACTTGAGCACTGTAGGGGGCTAGACTGATAGCACAACAGGAAGGGCGTTTGCCTTGCATGCAGCCGATCCGGGTTTGATTCCCCAGCATCCCATATGGTCCCCTGAGCACCGCCAGGAATAAATCCTGAGTGCATGCAGAGTCAGGGGGTGATTCCTGCGCATTGCTGGGTGTGACCCAAACAAAAAAGACGAGCTCTGCCAGGAGTGATTCCTAAATATAGAATAAGCCAGGAATAACCCCAAATATCACCACGTGTGGTAAAAATAAAATAATGATAATAATAATAATAATCGGGTGGCAGATCATAGTACAGGGTAGCTAAGATATTTTCCTTTCATGTGGCCAACCCAGGTTTGGTCCCCCAAAACCCTAAATGTCCCCAAGTATGTCAGGAATGATCCCTGAGCACAGAGCCAGAAGTAAGCCCTGAGCTCTGTTGGGTGTGGTCCCCCAAAAACTCAATGGGGTCAGATAGTACGGGGATTAGATACTTGCCTTGTATGTAGCCAACTCTGGTTTAATCCCCAGAACTGCATATAGCCCCCAAGTACTGTTAAGGGTGATCCCTGAGCACAGGAGCAAGCCCCACTATAGGCCTAGTCCTCCTCTGCTAAGTGCTCAGCTGTTTGCCACAGGTTGAAGTTATTTTGGTGACTAAAGATGGATGGGGAGAGAACTGAGCAGGTAAGAGGGACAGTAAATGTGAACAGAGAATGGGTTCAGGTCTGCCTAATCATCCAGCTTCCTCTCTGCTGGGGAGGCAATTCCATATGGATCCACTAATTCTCACTCAAACGTTCCCACCACCACCACCACCAAAAAGAAATCAGTACTGAAATGATCAGAGGATAGAGGTATGGCTTTTATAATGAGTAGAGTCTCTCCCCATCCATCTTTAGTCACCAAAATAACTTCAACCTGTGGCAAACAGCTGAGCACTTATCAGAGGAGGAATAGGCCTATAGTGGGGCTTACTCCTGTGCTCAGGGATCACCCTTAACAGTACTTGGGGGCTATATGCAGTTCTGGGGATTAAACCAGAGTTGGCTACATACAAGGCAAATTAAGCTATGAAGGTGTAAATAAGAGACATACAAAAAGGAACTCAAAGAGGGCTGATTCTAAAGGTTCCTAAAGCCAATAAAAGTACCTGCTAGCTACTATTCAAGAACCATTGTGTCCCAAACATAATCCCTCATAGAAGTGTCAGTCCCGGGAGCCAGGGAGATAGCACAGTGGGTAAGGCGTTGGCCTTGCATACGGCTGACCCAGGGTCAATCCCTGGCATCCCATATGGTCTCCCAAACACTGTCAGAAGTAACTCCTGAGCATTGCCGGGTGTGACTAAAGAAAAAAAAAAAGTGTCAGTCTCCTGCAATCAATCATCCTTGTTGACAGGTTAGATTAACACTAAGGTTTACTGCTAACTTTAGACAAATCTAGATGTACTGGAGTGTGGATTAAATCCTCATTTCAAAGTGAGGTCGAAATCTTTCTCCAGAGAAAGATGACTCCAAGGAGATTGGGTGATCAGAAAATTAAACAGAACCCTGCCTATTAGGCAAGAGTCAAAGGATGCATCAAGTAATAACACTATGCTGGGGCCATACCTAAGGAAGGACCCAAGTATGGTCTCCACTGTAATCGTCCCACTCCAATCTCCTCCATGCTAGCTCCTGATCCCACATATCCGATACACCATGGAAATCAACACCGGGCACGTACACAACTTATCTCAGATGGAGGCATATTTGATAAGGTAAGGAGAGAACGGGTTCAGGTCTGCCTACTTATCCAGCTCCCTCTGACCTCCTGCCACCTCCAGTATCCCAGAACAACTTGCCCTCCCTTTACCCATATATTTAAATGTAAAATCTCCACCTCTGACCTCTTCTATACTGAGTCTGATGGTCTTTCTCAAGGTCTCTCTTCTCTTTTGACTAGGCAGGAAACACAGGTGGAGGGGGCCATGTGCAGTTGCTCCGCCGGGCCCTGGCTCAGCTGACCTACCGTTCCCTCTGTCCACCTGAGGATCTGGCTGACAGGGGTCTGCTGGGAATTCCAAGTGCTCTCTATGCCCAAGATGCTTTACGGCTCTGGAAGACCATTGCCCGGTAGGTAAAAGTGGAGACTGAAAGGCATGAGGAGAGAGGAAGCAGGGCTCCGACCTGAGACAGTCACTGGGTAAGGTCTGAAAAGACAAACACTGGGAAGTCTAGAAGAAATCTATAGATAGGGAACTGAGAAATCTTGAGAATCAGATTTTTTAAGAAGGAACAGCTACCAACCATGTATAGGGGAATTCCTAGAACCAATGACTCACATTTCTTTCCTTTTTGTTCATTTTTATTTTGGGGCCTCTCAGGCAGTGCTGAGAGCTTACTCCTGGCTCTGTGCCCAGGAATCACTCCTGGCTAGTTAAGGGGACCTAATGGGGTGCCAGGGATCAAAACTGGATCTACTGTGTGCAAGGCAATATGATCTCTTCAGTTCGACATTTCTCTCCTTCCTATACTAGTATTTAGACAGATCTAGGGAATACTGCAAAAGGCAGGTCTTAAACAATTAGTATTCAAACAGTCAATTAGGCAAGGCCACGGAATAGAATGGCTGAGGCTGGTGCCTTCTACTTACTGCAGAGAACTTAACTTTCTTCTGGGCAGGTGCGTGGAGGGGATCGTTCACCTATTCTATGATGGGGGACGAAGCTGTGAGAGGGGACCCTGAGCTGCAGGCCTGGTGTCGGGAGATCACTGAGGTGGGGCTCTGCCAGGCCCAGGACCGAGGTAAGACCTATCTTCAGAGAGAGGAACTTCTCATGTTTATGCCCAGCATTAGATGTCTTGGAACACAACTCCAGCCATTCATTACATACTCCTCTCTCCACACACAAGTACCTGAATCGCCTTCTAAGATAATTCCAAATACCCAGGGATCTTCCCCTTCAAGGATTCTGGACATCAACCTATCCCCTCCAGTGGCACGCCCAAGACACAGATGCCCCTAACCAGCCATGATATGAGGCTCAATAACTTCAGAACTACAGCCTACGAGGGTTCTGCCCATGTTCATTCTTCATGGTTGTCTAGTTTTCTAAGTAAGGATGAAAATGGTAACATTTTCCCACCAAGACAGATAATGACTGACTCTCCTTTCCCTCTCTTCTCCTGACTGCTACAGACCAACACACACAGAAAGTCGATATACTAAATATTTACCATACTGCTAAGTGCAAACTCAAAACTGTATTGGCTTTTGCTCAAACCTGAATTCAGTGCCCTGCCCACAGAATTCACACTTCCTTGGAATATTCGGGGTTCT
The DNA here is from genome assembly GCA_021461705.1 of Cryptotis parvus. Taxonomy (NCBI): domain Eukaryota; kingdom Metazoa; phylum Chordata; class Mammalia; order Eulipotyphla; family Soricidae; genus Cryptotis; species Cryptotis parvus. The sequence continues at coordinate 50,405 of JAJIBD010007497.1, read as the reverse complement.
CCATTCCCTCTTAGGATCTAGACCCCCACTTAGAATTGATCTCTGTAGAAAAGTCTCTCCTGACCTCATCTTCTAACACGCATCAGTTAGCCTGAACTGCTTCAAACCATACTTCACCTGCCTCTACATTTCAAACCATCATCTCGGCCTATAGGGAAAAATCGTATTTGAGTCTTGAGGATGCTGTGAGCTGGAAGCTCATACCTGCGCCCTGGATGGGGCCTCTCCCCATAATCTCCGCCCGACCAAATTTTCTCTAGTATCTCTCAGCAATATCCTTCAGGCTCCACGTGCCCCAAGTGGTACTTCCTGTCCTTGGCCACATTTTCCCACACACTATCTGTCCACATTCAGAAAATTAAACAACATCCACCTACTAACCTTAACCTCCACTAACTGCTTTTCATTTTTCTCTCCTCAATTCTCAAAATTCACCTTATTTTCTCAACAAAGATTTTAGAGATTTTAAAATTAAAATTGGGGCTGGAGCAATAATCCAGTGGGGGAGGGCATTTGCCTGGCACACAGCCAACCTGAGTTCAATCCCGGCATCCCATATGTTCCCCAAGCACCACCAGGAGTAATTCCTGAGTGCAGAGCCAGGAGTAACCCTGGAGCATAGCCAGGTGTGACCCCCAAAAAAATAATAATAAAATCATCATGGGGCTTGCTCTTCAAGCCTGCATCCTCCTGAACGCACAGCTCACTTGCTAATCTCTGTGCTTCTTCCCTTGCCTATCTCCGCTTGAGAAGCCTGTGCTCTCCCTCAAACATGTTCTTCCTTTCTCTTCCTTTACATCTAAGTAATTTTATTTTTTTTTGCTTTTTGGGTCACACCCGTGATGCTCAGGGGTTTCTCCTGGCTCTGCACTCAGGGAATCACTCCTGGCGTTGCTCAGGGGACCATATGGGATGCCGGGATCGAACCCAGGCCGGCATGGGCGGTCGCGTGCAAGGCAAACACCCTACCCGCTGGGCTATTGCTCCAGCCCCTTTCTAAATTTTTTTTTTTTTTTGCTTTTTGGGTCACACCTGGCAATGCTCAGGGGTTCCTCCTGGCTCTGCACTCAGGAATCACTCCCGGCGGTGCTCGGGGGACCATATGGGATGCCGGGGATCGAACCCGGCCGGCACAGGCAGGCCACGTGCAAGGCAAATGCCCTACCCGCTAGGCTATCGCTCCAGCCCCATCTAAGTAAATTTTAATAAAACTTACTTTGCTTCATCATCATCATAATAATCTAACAAAATCAGCATGGGATTTTCAGTCAGAAACCAATGTTCAAGGTCAGCCTCTGCAGTTTTCTAATTCTGTGATCCTGACAAGTAGTTTAATCTCCTTGAGTTTTGGTATGCTTTTAATCTTTAAACTGAGATTAATTTATATTTGCTCCTCTAAACTGATACAATTTCTGGGCCTCTGAGCTCTCACCTCCACTAGCCTAAGCTAGCCCTTGTGGGAAGCGTCTCTTGACCATGACACCAGATACGCATGACTTTTCTTATAACTCAGACACAATTTCCTATTTTGGAAAAGGAGGAAGTAACTCTAAATTCTTAATCATTTTTTGAGATAGAAGCTGTTTGACTACTCAAAACTTTTCCATCTCTTAACAATAATTGATATTTACCAACTAGTTGTTTCGTACAGATAATTTTCGTACAGATAATTTCATACACAGATATAGTATCCCATTTATTTTTGAGGGGTCACACCCAGCAGTGCTCAGGGATTACTCCTGGTTCAGCTCTCAGGACCATATGGGATGTCGGGGATCCATCCTAGGTCAGCCAAGTGCAAGGCAAACACCCTACCTGATGTGCTATCACTCCGGTCCCCATAGTATCCCACTTAAAAGGACAGTATCACCCATGTTTAGCAGATATAGAAACTAAGGTTAGAGAATTAAGGGCCTAATGTAAACAAACTGTATTGAGCCTGCATTGAAACCCATGCAGAGATATCTGAATAAAAGAACCGTCAATTTTAAAATGCAGACATCCCAAGACATCAGCCTTTAATTTTCTTACTCTATAGCCTCTAAATATAATTGTTTTTGCCCAGGTTTCCCTGTCTCCTTCCAGTCCCAGAACCAACTCTGTCATTTCCTCACTATGTGTGTCTTCACATGCACTGCCCAGCATGGGGCCGTCAACCAGGGACAGGTACGAACAGCTGATACCCAGGTCAAGCGTTTGGACCTTGGGATGCCCAAGAGAGCTGGGGGGTCCAAACCGCAAGTATCGGAATCCAACAATCAGTCTCTTCCCGCAGCTGGACTGGTACACCTGGGTTCCTAATGCCCCGTGCACAATGCGGATGCCCCCACCCACTACCAAGGAAGGCGTAACAATGGCCACCATCATGGGCTCTCTACCCGATGTCCAACAAGCCTGTCTTCAAATGACCATCACATGGCATCTGGGTCGCCGTCAGCCAGACATGGTAGGAGGGGCTCTGAAGGAATGACGGTTGGGAGGGGATGACGGGAGTGAAGGACTGGCCCTACGTGCTCTGCCTTCAGTCTAGAAACTGAATGATCTTTCTTCTTTCTTAGGTGCCTCTGGGCCATCACAAAAGAAAAGTATTTCTCCAACCCCAAGTCCAAGGCTATCCTCTGCCAATTCCAAACAGACCTAGAAAACCTGGAGAAGGAGATTGTAGCCAGGGAATGAACAACTTGACCTTCCCTATGACTACCTGAAGCCCAGCAGCATAGAAAACAGTATCACCATTTGAGTCCTATGGTGCAAAGGCTCTAATCAGCTCCAGGGCTAACAGTTCCGAGTGGAATGGTCTGCTAAGTCTCTGGTGCTCAGACTCTGTTTCCATTAGAAACAATTAACTAGAATAATTCTTCCTTTAGAAAAAGTTAGAACACTGTAAGAATGACACTATCGGGCCGGGGCGATAGCCCAGCGGGTAGGGCATTTGCCTTGCACGCGGCGGCTCATGCCGGCCAGGGTTCGATCCCCGGCATCCCATATGGTCCCCCGAGCACCGCCAGGAGTAATTCCTGAGTGCAGAGCCAGGAGTAACCCCTGAGCATTGCCAGGTGTGACCCAAAAAGCAAAAAAAAAAAAAAAAAAAAAGAATGACACTATCATTAATTATTTTCCCCCAAAGGGGGAGTAATAGAATAAATTATTCCCCAATAAAGTTCTATTTCCTTCCCTGCTAAATTTTCTTTTCAATAGCCTGTTTTGTGAGGGGGTGCAAATCTTTTCTATAAAAGGGCCTCCATAGACATTTTAGGATTTGTAGGCCACACAGCCTTTCACTACTGAGTGGCTCAATCATTGTAGCATAAAAGCTGTCTCAATAATATGTAAATGATATCGTTATATAAATTCTAATAAAATTATACTGAACTATAAATTCCATGTGTCACAAAATCTTACTTGATTTATTCAGCCATTTAAAAATGACAAAAGCAAAACCCTTTCTTTGAGAGATATGCCAGTTGGATTTTGCCCTAGGTGCCATTCCTGCACGACACTCACATGAGAGCCTGACACTACCTCCAAACACCCAGAAAACTCTGGCCTCGATTTAATTCTCTTTGCTCCTAAGTTAGAGCTCATGAAGGTTCACTTAAAACTTCCTGATTCAAGGCAGACAGATAGTACAGCTTGCCTTGACTAGCCTTCGCATGGCCAATGCAGGTTCAATCCCTGGCATATGAGGCCAGAGGAATGATTCCTGAATGCAGAGCCAGGAGTAAGCCCTGAGCATCACTGGGTGTGGCCTAAAATTTAAAAAGTAAAAACAAAACCACCTTCCTGGCTCCAGGATAAATTAACTGGGTTGTAACTGGGTGGCAAAGCACATGCCTCAAAGTACTGGTTTCTACTCCAGCTACCTTAAAAATATTTCCTCCTTTGGCAATTTTCCCCTCACCCCTATTTCTCCTATTCACAAAAATATCCTCCAAGTCCTTCAGTTACAATGAAGGTCACTAAAAAATGGCTTCCACCACCATATTCTCAATAAAAATGAAATTTACATTTCCAGGCTACTTCCCCCAGTTCTATAAGTACCCCAGGGTCTGTGTTTCAGTTTCCTACTTCTCTTGTTCTCTTAAAAAACAGTATCTACAAAATAAATGGGAATTTTCTTCTACACCTGAGCCCCCTCAATTGTTGCATTCAATGTCCTCACTAGAGAGAATACATGTGGTGTCAGAGCAAAACTGTTCTTCAAATAACCCTATTTCCCTGAATAAATATTTTATGTCCTTCACCAGTGAAGAATATAAAATCTTTTTAGATAGAATAACCTATTCACGTTTCCGCAAGTCTTGTATCAGGGTCAAAGGTAGAAGATGGGTTAAGGCCTTGCACAAAGTCAATTCCAGTTTGAATCCCCAACACCCTGGTGTTCAAATCTCAAAAGGACTCACATGGTCCATGAGCACTATCAAGTGTGACTCCTGAGCAGAGTCAGGAATAAACCCTGAGCACTGCAGGGTATAACCCAAAAAACAAAATTCTTATACCCTAACCTAATCAAAGAACTATAATCAGTTTCTTTATATATGGCAGGGAAGCATTGTTCTGTAGGTATTTATGTGATTACTCCTTCTCTTAAGTCCACTAATCTTTAGGTCTTTGCACACTGAATGAGACCCCTGGATTTTTCTTTGTTGTGTGGGCCACACTGAAGGTGCTCAGATGATAGGTAGCACTGGAATTCATGCCAAGGTCTCTGCCACTGCTGCTTACAAGTGCCTTAATCTATGTACCATCTCTCCTGTACGGCTCCTGCACCCCGACTTTTTCTTGACGGGTGTTTGGACCACACCGGGCTGTGCAGGAGGTTTATACTCCTGGCTGTGCATTCAGGAGTCACTCCTGATGGTACTCAGGGGAACCACCCATTATACAGGATACTACTGATTGGACCCAGGTTGGTCGTGTGTTAAGGCAAGGACCTTACCCGCTGTACTATCTCTCCACCCCAAGTGGATTTTTATTAATCCCTGTATTTTTCCTGGATTTCACATACAAAACTATTATAACAAAATGTTACTCAAGAATTTCCAACATTAAAAAAAAAAGAATTTCCAACATTTCCAACATTGGGCTGGAGCGATAGTACAGTGAGTATGGCACTTTCCCTGCGAGCGGTCGACCACAGGTTCCATCAGCGGCACCCTACAACTCCCTCGCCCCAGCACCTCCAGAAGTAATTGCTGAGTGCTGAGCCAGGGGTAACCCCTGACACAGCATAGCAGGGTGTGACCCAAAAAGACCAAAAAAAAAAAAAAATCCAGCATCCACATCTTAAAAGTAATTTTAAAGCATTCTAGCCACAACAGAAAGACTGAACTCAGGACGGACCTCCAATATCCTTTTTACAGTGTGAGAGATTACCCAAGCACAGACTCGGGGCCAGAGACATGCTCGAAGGCTTGGCCTTCCACACAGCCACCCCGGGCTTGATCCCCAGCACCCATATGATCCCACGAGCATATCCAGGAGCAATTGCTGAGTGCAGAGCCAGGAGTAACCCCTAAGCATCGCCAAGTGTGGCCCCAAAACAAAGGGTAAAAGGCCGGAGATATAGCTCAGGAGCAGAGCACTTGCATCTGTGCGACTCCGAGTCCAAGCCACCGCGTTACTAAATTATGCATACTTTTATTACGTATTTTTAAATCTAAACAGTATGTAAAGGGGCAGGGTTCGATCCGGGCAACAGTAAAGGCAGGGGCGGCCGAGGAGAGATCGAGTCTTTCTCAGAAGCAATCTGCGTCTCACCCACGTTCCCTCACCACTGGCTACCACCCGAAACTCGGGTATCTCGGGAGAAAGTCGCGCAGCAATCCCGCCTTCCCGAGAAGCCATCCCCAAGGCGCCCGCCAGTCGCACTCTCCGCGGCTCGTTCCGGCCGGCTCCGGGTCACGTGACTGGCCTCGCCCGGCCACGTGACCGTCTGCGCCCTTCCATTTCCAGCGAGAGCGGGGGCGCCCGCAGCCGGAGGCCCTCGCCCCGGTAGTACGTACCCCGATACAGAGATCAACCACGTTTTCCCTGTCGCTGCTTACGTCTCGGACCGCGCCTTTTCCCACCCAGTCCCGAGGGGACTTGGAGACGCCCCCGCCCCGATGGTTGGGCCCTTGGAGACGCCCCCGCCCCGATGGTTGGGCCACGGCCACGCCCCCCTGACGCCCCCTGCGCCGCGCGAAGCCTGCAGGGCCGCTTCCGTCCAGCCTCAGCCGGCCCACTCGCCGTGTTTGCACGGTCCGGGCGACCCCGCATCGTCATGGCCTCGCTCCTGTGCTGTGGGCCTAAACTGGCCGCCTGCGGCATCGTCCTCAGCGCCTGGGGAGTGATCATGCTGGTGAGGGGGGCTTCAGGGACTCAGGATGTGGGGCGGCAAAGCGAGGGGCTGCAGTGGGGGGCGATCGCCGCCGGACATTGCAAAATAGGGGAGTGGGGGCAAGACCTGGGAGGAAATAGGACTTAGTTGAAGACGCAGACCACCGAGGTGCTTGAGATGCTTGAGCGACACGAAGGGGGGAGGAAGCGCTTGTTCACGGTGTGGGGAGCGGGGTGGGGGGCTTGTTCCCGAGGCTCGCCCGCCACCGTTCGGGAAGACGTGAAGGCGTGCCGGCCCCGGCCCCGAGGGAGCGATGCCCCCGGAGAGACCGTCCGAGCTCCCCCGGCCCGCCGTCACGGCGTTCCGTGCCACCAGCTCGTGCCGCAGTCCAGGCCGAGCCCGGCGCTGACGGCGGCAGGGATTCAGGTGCCGGGTGCCCGGGCTCTGAAGGTCCCTCTCGCTTTTTCCAGATAATGCTTGGGATCTTTTCAACGTCCACTCCGCTGTGCTGATTGAGGACGTGCCTTTCACGGAGAAGGACTTTGAGTACGTACAGTGGAGGTGGGGGAAGCGTTGGGACCGAGAGGGGCTCAGTGTGGCCACACGCGCAGCCCCCGAGCTCACGCAGCTGTCCTCGTGATCAGATACACGCGCAGCCCCCCCGAGCTCACGCAGCTGTCCTCGTGATCAGATACACGCGCAGCCCCCGAGCTCACGCAGCTGTCCTCGTGATCAGATACACGCGCAGCCCCCCCGAGCTCACGCAGCTGTCCTCGTGGTCAGATACACGCGCAGCCCCCCCCGAGCTCACGCAGCTGTCCTCGTGATCAGATACACGCGCAGCCCCCAGCTGTCCTCGTGATCAGATACACGCGCAGCCCTGAGCTCACGCAGCTGTCCTCGTGGTCAGATACACGCGCAGCCCCCAGCTGTCCTCCGTGATCAGATACACGCGCAGCCCCCGAGCTCACGCAGCTGTCCTCGTGGTCAGATACACGCGCAGCCCCCCCAGCTCACGCAGCTGTCCTCGTGATCAGATACACGCAGCCCCCGAGCTCACGCGCAGCTGTCCTCGTGATCAGATACACGCGCAGCCCCCGAGCTCACGCAGCTGTCCTCGTGATCAGATACACCGCGCAGCCCCCAGCTCACGCAGCTGTCCTCGTGGTCAGATACACGCACAGCCCCCGAGCTCACGCAGCTGTCCTCGTGGTCAGAGCTAGGGGTGTTGTGGGGAACTGAGCCCCCCAGCTTCTGCAGAGCCCTGCTAACACCTCTCACCCCACGGGCGCAGTCAGTGCTCAGTAAACGCCGGTTGTATTTATGTGTCTCCCATTTCCTCTGCCTGACCCCCACTCCAGGAATGGCCCCCAGAACATATACAAGCTCTACGAGCAAGTGAGCTACAACTGTTTCATCGCCGCGGGCCTCTACTTCCTCCTCGGCGGCTTCTCCTTCTGCCAGATCCGGCTCAATAAGCGCAAGGAATACATGGTGCGCTAGACGGCCCGCCCCGCCTTATTTAATGGACTCCTCACCCCGCGGCCCACGTCCACTCCTTGCCCGACTGGGAGAAATGTAAAAACCTCCGGTCTCCGGAGGCCCTCCCCAGTGAAGGAAGCTGGGGCTGGTCGGTTCCCAGACCCGAGAGCCCCTCACCACGTCCCATACCACAATAAAGAAAAACTGCTCTCAAGCTTCGTGTTTGTGCTGGGGGGAGGGGCGTGGTCGGCCGGGGCCGGGGAACCGCCTCTAGAGCGCGGCGCGGCTCGGGCGGAAGTGGAGTGAACCGGCCGGAAGTGGGGCGGTCCCCTTCCCTCCGCTCCCTCGGTGCGCGGAGGCCGGCCGCGTTCGAGCCAATCGGCTGCGGAGGGGTGGGACTTCCGGCGCGGGAGCCGCAGCGCTCGGTGGCCGGTCTCCGTGGTCCCGGCTCTCGTGGCGGCGGCGGCGGCGTCTCCGTGAGGAGGCGCGCGGGGACATGACGTCAGCGTCCACAAAGGTTCGACATCCCTTGCGGACAGCGCTCCCTGGCGGCCACGGGAGGGCGCCCCCATTTGGCCGCTAACTCTTCCGCCCGGGAGGGCGGGCGGGCGAGGAGCCTGGGTGGGGCTAGGGGCTGCGGGCGGACGGCGCCGGCCCCCCGTGACGCTGCCCCGCCCCCAGGTCGGAGAGATCTTCTCTGCGGCGGGCGCCGCCTTCACCAAGCTTGGGAGCTGACCATGCAGCTGCATCCCGTGGCAGATTCTTCCCCGCGGGGTATGTGGAGCCCTGGCTGGCACGTCGGCGCCGGGAGCAGACGCTTGGACTCCACCAGACACTGACACTTTGTAGGGCGGGACAAATGTTAGTTTTCTCTACTGAGTAGGTGTTAGGAAATGATGGATGACCTACTAAAGACAGACTAAGGCTCATAACCTGGACTCATTTCACAGCTCCGCTCTGCTGCGAACCGGCAGACTAAAGACCACCACCACTGCCCCACTACTACTATACCACCCCAAACCATGCGGAAGGCCCTCAGACTGCTGCCGCCTGAGTTTAGGGCTTCTATTTGTAAGACCTGCACTTACTAATTGGCTTCCGCGGGCTGCTTTCAGCAGCTGTTTCTTGTAGCTGGGGAGGTATACCAAGGCGGCAGCTTTTGGAGTTGGGGGTGGTGTTCTGCAGGTTCCTATGAGGCTTTAGAGCTTCTTTTTTTTTAAGAGGACCTACCTCCATGAAAGGGACCCCAAAGATTAGCGGGAGGAGGCGGTTGCTGTGGACAGCACAGCCTGGAGCTGGCTCCACACCCCTCTTCCTCCCTCTTTCCTTTCCCCTTTACCCTCTGACAGTGCCAAGTGGACGGAAACGGAGATAGAGATGCTGAGGGGCTGCTGTGAAGCGGTTTGGGGACGATCTTAATCACATCAGCTGTGTCATCAAGGAACGGACAGTGTGAGGGAGGGAGACTGTCAGGGGGCAGCCCCTCCGGGGGTGGGCCACTTTCTTCCTCCATCCCCATTGTCCCATCTTCCTCAAGTGCTTTCCAGCTCAACATTTTCTCACGCCCCTTTAGGGCTGGAAGAAACAATAATTGTCATCATTCATCAAAAGTTAATAAAACATTATTGTAATCAGAATCTTCTAAGAATCTTAAGTACCCAGACATTGCATTTGATTATGGGAGTTACTCCTCTAATTATCTAGGCCTTTGCGGTCCCACTACAGTGTTTCCAGAGATACTATAGTTCTGAGTTAATTGATCAGAATATCGAGTGTCAGTGTGCCAGGAGGTCATCAAGTCTTACCTGGTACCCTGCATCCATACATCTCTCCCAGACAGACTAAAGACACGGGCCTTTTCTTTCCGTTACTCAGTCGGGGGACTCCACTCTTCACTTTCCACCCTAAGGCAGTGCAGAGCTTCAGGGGAAAAGAGAACCCTATCAAAAGATCCGGGCCCTTGCCTAGATTCTTTGGAAGGAATTCCCCCAGTATTCCTTTGAAGTAGCCCATTTTCCATGCCCCTCCCTCCTTTCTCCCCTCGGCCTGACTGGTGACTTTCTTTCTGATCGGCTCTGTTATCTTCAGGGCTCAGATAAAGGCCACTGTGAAGAGAAAGGTGTATGAAGATTCTGGCATCCCACTTCCCGGCCGAGTCACCCAAGAAAGGGCCCAAGAAGGTGGCATCAGGCGTCCTGTCACCTCCTGCAGCTGCCCCTCCACCCAGCGGCTCCAGTGTCCCTGATGCCGGGGCTCCACCCGTAAAGAAACAGAAGGCTGGTGAGGGCTGTGGAGTTACTGCCTGTGGGGGTAGAGCGCCGTCGGAGGTGTAACAAGACAACTCTCTCTTCCTCTCCTAGAGAAGGTTCCAGAGAAGGAGGGGTTGTGGTGGGGAGAGAGGAGCCCTCGAGGTCTTGGGAGTCTCGGGACAGTCGGGAAACCTAGAATCTAGCTTATGCCCCTCCCAGATGTGACATTGAGTGCTCTGAACGACTCCGACGGCAACAGTGACCTGGTGGATATTGGAAGGGCTAGGAGAGACTCCTCCGCCAAGAAACTCAGCTTCGACCAGGGTAGGAGTCCCTCTCCTCCCACACCCGACGGACGGGCCGGGGGAGAAAGTACTCACTTGGACGGGAGGGTCTCAGCAGGAACCTTCTCGAACAGGGGTTTGGAAGCAAAGGTGATTGCGGGTGGGGATGTTCTGGAGAGGGGTTAGGTTAGCAGGGAGCCCAGGACTCTGGGGAGCAGGCTCGGAGCACCCTCCATCTCCACCCATTTTACTTCCTGTTCCAGACAGCCTGACTTTGGGTTCTGGTCTTCTCATGACCTCCACTGATCCTGTTCTGCTCTCTCGCTGAACCGTCCACCTCTGATCCCTGTCACTGTTCACCCAGACCTGAGGATCGTCTGGAACTCTGACCAAGGCCTGCCTGCATGAAAGAAAGTCAAAAAGACTTTGGGGACTCTCTGCCCTGCTCTTCTGCCCGCTGGCGCCCTTGGCCTCCATCTGTTGGATATTTTTATAAAGAAAACAATAAAAGATTTTGCTCCCCGCTTGGTGCCTTCAGCCTAACTGGCATTATTCGAGGGTCTGGAGAGATCATCTTCTCCTTAGCTGTAAGGGGCCCCGCCCTCCTCAGCCGCTCTCACCACCCTGCCTGGAGCAGCACAGCCAATACTGGCAGACACCTCCCGGCGCCAGTATTTCTGTGCTGCTAGAGCCAGGAGTGGTTGTGGGCAAATTAGCTTCTGGGAGCAAAACTTACTTCCAGGGACTCTGACAACGCAGGATTCCTGAGGATACTCCGGCGATTTAAGGAAGGTGCTCCCAGTTTGCTCACACTTCTCTCTCCCTCCTCCCTTGCCTCTCAGAAACTTGGTTGTAAAGCACCGTATGTTTTCCGTCACTTCTCCAGGGTCGACTCCAGGGTCAGCCTCAGCGGTGCCTCCCCCGCCCTCGCTCTAACACCACAGTGTGGTTTGGACGTGGCCACAGTGCCGCACAAACCACAGTGTGCTGCTGGAGCGGGAGCAGGACTGGGCTGGGCTGAGGGGGCGCCCTGGAGAGTGCCTCGAAGACCCCTACCACCAGCAGCAGGCAGATGGGGGAACATTAAAAAGGCGAGGCATGGCCCTAGGTCGGCTCGGAAAATAAACCAGGCCTACGAATGGAGAAGGCAAAGAGAGGCCATGGGGTGTGCTTTCAGCATAAAACTAGAAACATCCTCCCTCTTAAACTCCAATTGGGATCCCGGGGTGGGGGCAGAGGAAACAGGGATGGCTGTGGGTGACCAACACAGCCCCTGACTCAGCAAGAGCAGGGACTCGGCCTCCTGCATCCGTTTCTCCCCGCCCTGGGTGAGAAGCACAAGGGAAAGCCAGGAGAGACAGAAGGCCAAGGACAGCAGGGTTGGGAGTTGGCAGTCCAGAGGTGGTGGGGCTGGAACAGGATTGGGAGAGGGGCCGGAAGTTTCTTGGGGCCTGGGCCTGCCACAAGATGGAGGCCAAAGAAGGAAATGGAGGCCAGAGGGAAAAGGGAGGAGCAGGGCCCAAGCAGAGGCCATCTGAAGCCTGGGGCCTGGTGTTCAGTCGCCAGTACCCTTCTCCCTCCATACGGTCCCCAGAACCCAAGTCCCACCCCCTGAAACACCCGCCATCAGCCCGTCCACCATGCCCGGAAAGGCGGGCCAACCCAGAGAGCCACGTTGAAGCAGAGACAAACATGCCTCCCCACCCCCCACCCTAGGCCATCCCTCAGCCTTTCCTTTAGCCCAGGGCTTCATTTTTTGAAATAGTCCCACCACAAAGCAAAATCCAAGGCCAAAATCTTCCATAAATCAAAATAATAGTTTCTAAAACCCAAGAGTTCCCCACCCACCGTTACTATCCCCTCTCTGACACACCCCCAAAACTCGTGATCAAAAAGATGATGGGTGTAAGCATCTTTAGAGGCCCGGGAGTGCCGGATTCCCTTCAGGACTCCCGCCTTCCCTACTCACACTCTCCCGGCCTTCCTGCTCCTCTTCCCACCCCTCAAGCCCCCCAACTGAATAGCTGCTCCTTGCTCCCACCCTCGGCAGAGCCTTTGTGGGGTGAAACAAATCAAAAAACAACGATACTAACGGCTGGGGATGCTGGGGCCCCTGGGCTCAGCCTTTGGTTTCCATCTGGGGGCTGCAGTTCAGCAGTATCAGGAAAAGTCTCACCCATCACTCCCCCACTTCGAGACCGACAAAGCCCAACCCCACCCCAGCAAGCACCTCCAAAACCTCCCCGCAACCGCCATGTCTCTCCTGAGAACAGGGGACACTGCCTCCCCACTTACCTCAGCTACTCTCCCCTGAGATCCTGCTCCCCTATTTTGAAAGGAGCAAAAATTTGGGGTGCATCCCTCACATTTGGGGTGCAGCAGAAAAGAGCCTCCCCAGTCGCATCGCTGGCCTCCTTCCTCTTGGCTGGCTCAGGGAGTGGGGAGTGCCCCTACGGAGGGGACCCCCACCAGAGAGTTCAGGAGGGGTTCTTCCACTCCCAGTCAAAACTGGGGACACCCCCAAAACTCGTCCCAGCCCATCCGTCTCCAACTCGGCGGGAGGAGGCAGCTGCAATGCCCCAGTCAGATTCCCCCAACTCTACATTCCTCACCCCATCTAGAGGGCTCCCGGGGCCCCAAAAAATCCCAAAAAAATGTAGGATGTTGGCAGAACAGTCCTGCACTAGCTCCCCAAATTTGGGGGTCCTCAGATACCCCCGTTTTTTCAGGAAAATTCTGTCTTTTGCCTGCCTCCCGCCAGCCCTGCTCTGTCCCGATGCCAATTTTGGAAGTCACTCCCTCCTTCCTCCTCCCGGTCTCTCCAGGCCCCCCCGCTCGGGGGCTAGGGTCCAGGACACCTGGCTCCCAGACCCGGGGGCACACCACGAAGGGCTGGGGGCCAGGAGAGGTCAAACTCATAGCCCTTGTGTTTGGGAAACAGGAAAGCCCGCTCCTCCTTCCCCTCCCCCGGCCGGGCTCCGTGGTGGTTTAGGAAAGCCTGGAGGACTGGAATCTGCCATCGCTGTTGCACAGGCAGGTTTTTTTCCTGGGGGGAGGGGGTGGGCGGTGGGAGGGAGAGAGGGAGGAGAGGGCAGCCCGAGAGAGCAGGGGACCCAGGCGTGCAGAGCTGGCCAGCCCTGTTCACTAGCCCCGCGGCGGTGGGGAGCCCCCCAATCTCACCCACACTCAGCTCTCCCGCTGCTTTCTGTTTGGGCGCTAATCCTGGAGAAACAGTACAGGAATCACCTCCTGCACCCTAGCACACCCTCTCCTCGCCACAGTTCCAGCAGGTCAAGGTGGAAGGTTACTGCAAGACACCTCACTTCTGCCACCTCCCCCAAACTGAGGTATGCGCTCCTAAGAAATGGGAGTTTGGAGTATGAACCAAACCATCGCTTCTCCTTGGATTTAGCCAGGCCACAAGGGGAAAAACTGATCTTCTATCCAAATTTCTGCCTTCAAATCCTAAACTTACTTAGGGGTTCACTTAAGAGATTCCTAAGAAGGCACTATAAAGAAAAGAATATCCCGGGGCCGGAGATAGCACAGCAGGGAGCGCACTTGCCTTGCACAGGGACAACCTGGGTTCGATCCCGGCATCCCATATGGTCCCCTGAGTACCAACAGGAGTGATTCCCGAGTGCAGAGCCTGGAGGACGAACCCATGGGCAGTGCCCAGTGTGACCCAAAAAAAGCAAAAGAAAGACAGACAAAAAGAAAACCCCAAACCTCTATGATCCTGAACCTCTTAATTAATCCCATCTTTTGACCACTGTTGAGTTTCATCAAGTGTTCCTCAAAAGTGACAAAATATCCCAAATAAATACTCCAGAACTTCCTACTCTGGGAACCTTTGCCTTATTTCTCCCCCCGCCCTCCCCAGTAAAGTTGTTGGCTAATTATAGGAATATCCCCAAAGTAAGTTTCAACAACATTCAAACATAACATGTTTTCTTGCCCTTCAGGACCTACAGTTATAGAAATTCTTAAAACTAGCTCTCAAGTTTCTAATATGTTCCATCTCATTAATTAAAAACCTCCAAATTGAATTCATGTCTCCCCAAATATAATCTGAGCTTTGAAGCATATTTGACACCTCCCCAAAAAACACTGGGGATGGGGCCGGAGTGATAGCCCAGTGGGTAGGGCGTTTGCCTTGCGCGCCGGCCCATGCCGGCCTGGGTTCGATCCCGGCATCCCATATGGTCCCGGGCACCGCCAGGAGTAATTCCTGAGTGCAGAGCCAGGAGAAACCCCTGAGCATCGCGGGTGTGACCCAAAAACCAAAAAAAAAAAAAAAAACAAACACTGGGGGCTGGAGCGATAGTCCAGCAGGTAGGGTGTTTGCCTTGCATGTGGCCAACCCAGTTTCGATCCCCGGCATCCTATATGGTCCCCTGAGCAGTTCCAGGAGTAATTCCTGAGCAAAAAGTCAGGAGTAACCCCTGAGCATTGCCAGGTGTGACCCAAAAAAAGCGAAAAAAAAAAAATACACTGTATTCTCAAACCAAAATGACTCCACAACCTGGAGTTAAATTGCGCCTATATATAGGTACAATTTAACTCCAGGTTGTGAAGTCATTTTGGTTTGAGAATACAGTGTATTTTTTTTTTTTGCTTTTGGGTCATACCTGGCAAATGCTCATATATATGTGTGTATGTATAATATATACATATATACACATATATATGTATATATACATATATTATACATATACATATATATATATACATATATATATATATATATATAGCGAGAAAGACAACTATAAATCCCAAAACCATTATCCACCTTCCAAAAGGATCTGGCAGTTTCTCCAAATATTCCAGCATGACAGTGATAGGTTCAATCTCCAAACTATGGGTATCAGAACCCACACAATGAATATAGCCTCAAAATCAGCTCCAGGGCCAAAACAATTTACAGCACGTAGGGGTCTTGCCTTGCACTGGGCAGATCTGGGTTCAGTCCCTGGCATCATACGGTACAGAGCACCCACCAGTATTGTTTCTGACTGCAGAGCCAGGATCAAGACCTGAGCATTGCTGTGTCGGGTGTGACCCCAAAACCAAACAAAAGAAACAAAAGGGGAAAAGCAGTTCCAGATCTCAAACTTGCTATTGGCACTCCATCGAATGGGCCCTCAAGACCACAGTGCTCCAGGCAGTCAAACTGTCCCAGCAAGGGCCGGAGCAATGGGCCGAAAAGCAAAAAATAAATAAATAAAATAAAACAAAATAAAAAGTCTCAGCACTCCATAATAAACATGAACCCCACAATTAACGAGAAAACGTAACAGCTCCATTCTGTTTCACAAGGGATTCTGATTCCCTAATCTACTTCCCATATCCAAATGAGCCTGATTCTAGCGAATTTTGATTCCCTCGTCCACATCCAACAAGGCAGTAATCAAAGCAATCCTTATCTCTAAATCCACTTCATACCCGGAATCCCCAGTGACCCCGACACCTGTTCTCAGCAGTGTTTTCATGCACCAAATAAAGATACCCTCAACTCTGAAGGGAGGCCCAGGCCCACACAGCCCCACTGATAACAGCCTTCGTGGACAACTGTATCCTGTCCTGAGGCCTGTGTGGCAGTTACACTCAGTTCCAAGTGAACTTTGTACTCCCGAAACATCTCTCTTCACCCAAAATAAAAAAAATATTGGGCATGACCCTCTCTTTCAAATTAGAAGCTTCAAATTTAGGTTTTCTCTTCTCTTCTTCTATCCTGGAGAATCTGCCTGGTTTTCCTTTTTCTCTTGTCTCTTGGTTTTGGAGCCTCATCTGGTGGTACTCAGGGCTTACTCCTGGCTCTGTGCTCAGGGATCAATGCTGGCAGGACTTGGGGGTCCAAATGGGGTACTGGGGATCACACCCAGGCTGGCTGTGTGCAAGACAAGCACCCCTATCCTCTTACGCTGCTGTCTCTGTTTTCGTGTTGTGGCTATACCCAACCGTGGTCAGAGCTTACCTCCTGCCTCAGTGCCAGGGATCACTCCTGGGGAGGGCAGGGATCACCCCTGGAGGACCATATGGGGTGCTGGGGATCAAACTCTGGTCAGTCACTTGGAAAGCAAACTTCTTACCAGCTGTATAACCTACTGGGCCCGTTTTAGCTTTTGTTTTCCCTTGTTTTTCCACCCAGTTTTCATGCTAACGTTCATGGACATCTGGCTGTGGCTCAATGGTAGATATAAAGATAAAAATTAGTATGCGAACAAATATAAAGATATCTGGATAATAGTGACACGTTTACTTTGAAAACAGCCCCGCGTCCCTTGGGTTCAAACTCGCCTCCTTGTTCCCACCCACTTCCCCCACTCCTAAGGTCCTAGAATTTCTCACCCCAGACAGGAACCCCAGCCTAAAGGAAAGTCCCGTTTGTCTCCTAATGCCCTTTCGTCCAACTCTAGTCCAGTCCTAGGAAACAGAAGGGACAAAAGAAACAAAGGTTTCAACTGTCCAGACGCAGTCAATCCTGCGCCCAGGTCCGAGCTGCTGATGCTAAGGACGCTGCGCGGGTCGAGGTTAGTGCTCGCCCGCCCCTCGTGGAAGGAGCCTGACATTGCTGAGCTTTTTCGCTGGCGCTGGAGCCCGGCAAGGGCCAGTCTCTGCGAACCGCCAACGGAGGTCTCTGAGAGCAGGCGTTGGTCGGGCTGGGGAGCGGGCGTGGGCGCGAGGAAGCTCTCTGGAGCCTAACAGGATTCAGAAAGTCAGCGGAGCTGAAGTCAGACGCCTGAGTCTGCTGACCGTCCCCCGGTCCGCGACCAGGGGGCTTTCCCCACCTCCTCGGCGGGAAGCAGCTGCAGGGAGCCGTCCGGTTGCAGGACAATGGAAGGAAACCAACTAGAAACCATATCCGCCCCCTCCCTGGCCAGCCGGGTCGGAGCCCCCATGTGTGGTTCTGGTTAGACCGTCACACCACACGTCTGCTGTCTGAGACCCCACCGAGCCAGCCCAAACTTGCTACCGCGAAGGGCTCCCTTTTCTTCTCCCTTAGTACCGTATACTGGAAAGGGCTTTGGGGTATATTGTTTTCTCTTCCAGGCTCCTGAAGCCCCTTCCAAAGGTCAAACACCCAATTTCGCTGACCCAGGCTCTCCGATGACCCAGGTCACCCAAACTTCCCGCTTCACCTTTCAACCTCTCCGATTCTAATATCCCATTCCTGGCTCTGCTGTAAGTGGCCCAGGACCCCCTATGCTACGACCACCCGCCATTTCTGTTGTCCCGCCCTCCAACCGGAGACCCCGCCCCGGGCTTGCCCTCTGGAGAGCAGGAGAGGAAGGAAGGGTACGGACCCAGGCGTTCACCCCACCTCCACCCCCGCCCCCGCCAGGCCCGGCCTGATAAAGCAGCCGAGACCCAGGGCCCAGCGGGACCCCGCCCCTCCTGCAGACTGGAGCAGCCCCTGCGGGACGGGGGTAAGGACCAGAGGCCGAGGAGTCCCATTCCAGAATCCCTGCAGAAGGCTGAGGGCGTGTGTCTGCAGGGAAGCAGACGATGGCTAAGCTGGGGATGCAGACTCAAACCTTAGACCTCGGGGATGGGACAGGAGCCCCCTTTGATTGCGATGTGGAGATGGGGCGCATAGGAAGGCTGCAGTCTCCAGTCCACATCGGCACCTGAGAGCGATTGCTGGCCGGGCACTAGGTGTCAGGAGGAACTAAGGGTCCGTGGGCCAGACGCCCCATTCTCGCACCGACGCTTAGGTGGGACCCTTCAGCTGGATCCTAGTGCAGTGGAATCTCGGACAGGAAAGCCAGAGCCGGGTGTGTGTGTGTGTGTGTGTGTGTGTGTGTGTGTGTGTGTATGGGGGTGTTCATGTGGTGTGTGTGTTTGTGTTGTGTGTGTATGGGGGGGTGGTGTGTACATGTGGTGTGTGTGAGTGTGTGTGTGTATGGGGGGGTGTTCATGTGGTGTGTGTGTTTGTGTTGTGTGTGTGTATGGGGGTGGTGTGTACATGTGGTGTGTGTGTGTGTATGGGGGGGTGTTCATGTGGTGTGTGTGTTTGTGTTGTGTGTGGGGCTGTGGGGGGTGTTCGTGTGGGTGTGTGCGATAGAAGCGAAAAAGAACTTGATGACCTCAGTGGGAACACTTAAGTGAGACGGGACGTGGAGGTGGCCTCCGGAGGAAGAGGCCCACGGTGGAAGCAAGGCATTTTAGGACTGACTTGGTAGCCCAGGCCTTTCCTTGGCACCCTCAGGTCTGCATCGCTATGGGTTCCACCACTGCGGAGGGAGCCCTGGGCTACGTCCGCGAGTTCACCCGCCACTCCGCAGACGTGCTGGGCAACCTGAGCGAGCTGCGCCTGCGCGGGATCCTCACTGACGTCACGCTGCTGGTTGGCGGGCAGCCCCTTCGTGCCCACAAGGCAGTTCTTATCGCGTGCAGGTTTGAGGGGGTCGGGTGGTGGGGTGGGGTGAGACCAGAGAAGGGTCTTTGGGAGGGAAGTTGAAGCAGGCCTTCCAGAAACTGCAGCTTGAAGCCATCTCCCGAATTGCGGGTGATGACGGGGAGGCAGGGCTTCTAGGAGCTTGGCTTTCTACAGACCCACATCCAGTGCCCCGGCCCCAACGAGATCTGTCTGCCTCTCTCCAGTGGCTTCTTCTACTCAATTTTCCGAGGCCGTGCAGGAGTCGGGGTAGACGTGCTCTCCTTGCCTGGGGGCCCTGAGGCTGGAGGCTTTGCGCCTCTGCTGGACTTCATGTACACGTCACGCCTGCGCCTCTCTCCCGAGACTGCACCCGCGGTCCTCGCGGCTGCCACCTACTTGCAGATGGAGCACGTGGTACAAGCATGCCATCGCTTCATCCAGGCCAGGTGAGAGATTCAGATTGGTGTTCTCCGTGGCACCCCAGATGTTAAGGCAGATGCCATGAGTCCAGTACTAACCGTCATCACACCTCCCCAGCTATGAACCTCTGAGCATCTCACTGCGACCCCTGGAGGCAGAGCCCCTGAGGGCCCCAAGGGCCGCTCCACCAGGCAGTCCCCGGCGCTCGGAAGGGAACCCAGACCCGCCGACTGAGTCTCGCAGCTGCATCCAGGGTCCCACCAGTCCTGGCAGCCCAGACCCCAAGGCCTGCAACTGGAAAAAATACAAGTTCATCGTGTTAAATTCTCAGGCCTCCCAAGCAGGGAGCAGGGCAGGGGAGAGGAGTTCTGGTCCACTTTGCTCCCAAGCCAGGCTCCCCAGTGGAGACGAGGCTTCCAACGGCGGCAGCAGCAGCAGCAGCGAAGAAGGGCCCATTCCCGGTCCCAAGAGCAGGTACTGAAATCAAAACTCCAAGAACTTGCAAAGGCTAAGCTTCAACTAGGAGGCAGGGTGTAGGGGTGGATCAGGGGGTGGGTATAAGAGGTGGATTTCAGAAACACTGGAGCGCCCAACGTCAGATCAGAGGTCAGGTTTATTTGGGAGGCTAAAACTTTGGCAGCACAACGGAATCTAGCTCACTGGTCAACATTGATTAATTCCTTTTTATTTAACTTTATTTATTTTTGCTTTTTGAGTCATATCTGGTGATGCTCAGGAACTCAGGGATTACTTCTGGCGTTGCTTGGGATTCCAGGGGATTGAACCTGGGTAGGCCGGGTCCAAGCAAACACCATACCTGCTGTGCTATCGCTCCGCCCAATGTTGGCTAATTTCCAAAGAGTGTATCTTTGACTTCAGGTTCTCCGGGTGTGCTCTCCTCTGCTAATCCTGTTGTCTGGGTTTTGCTATCCCAGGCTCTCTCCCACTGCTGCATCTCCACAGCAGTTCGGATACGGGGCCCCAGCCAGTAGCCCACATCTCTTCACAACCCAGGTTCAGGAGACCAATGGATCACCACTGGAGCAGGCTCGTCCACCACCAGGTGAGAGACTCCTTCTCTGTCCTGTGCTTTGGGATAAGGATTTCTGTTTGGGACAAAAATCCTTATCACTGCAAATTTATATCACCTAGTAAATGTTTAAAAGTCTCATTATCATACCTCACAGATCATAGATGCAGAAACCAAGAATCCATTTTTTTTTGTCTGTTGGTTAATGTCTTATTTATTTGATTGTTTGTTTTGGTTCATATCCAGTGGTACTTGGAACTGCTCCTGGTGGTGTCAGGTGAAACCATGTGGTGCTGGGAATCAGACCCAGCCCTCCCACATGCACAGCATGTGCTCCAGCCTCCAGCCCCAAATATATATTGTTTTTTGTGCCCAGACCTGGCAGTCCTTAGAAATCACTTCTAGTGGTGCTAGAGCCTTATACTATCTCTCTGGCCCAAAACAGTATTTTTTTGTTCTTGTTATTGATTCATACTGGCTGTGCTTAGGGCTTACTCCTGGTTCTATCAGGAATCACTCCTAATTGCTCAGGGGGAGAGTATGGGGTGTAGGGATCAAACCCATTTCAGCTGCATGAAAGGCAAGCATCTTGCCTGCTAAATTATTTCTCCAGCCCAAATGCTTATTTTTGGGGTTTTGGGGTTTTGGGGGGGAGGGGCACCACACCCAGCTGTGCTCAGGGATCACTCCTGACAACCTCATAAGACCATATAGGATGCTAGGAATCAAACCAAGTTGACTGCAAGCAAGGGGTTATGCCTGAAATTACTCAGGGATTATTCCTGGTGGTGCTTGAGGAACTATATGGGATGCCAGGGATCAAAACCAGGTCACCTCTGTACAAGGCAAACGTCCTCCCTCACTGTACTATCACTCCAGCCCCAACAAATCCGTATATTTTTAAAGGTCCCAATGAATGACCAGTAAAGTTTAGAAACTTTTTTTTTTTTTTTGCTTTTTGGGTCATACCCTGCAATGCTCATGGGTTACTCTTGGCTCTGCACTCAGGAATTATCCCTTGCATGCTCAGGGAACCATATGGGATGCTGGGGATGGAACATAGGTCAGCTGCATGCAAGGCAAATGCCCTACCCATTGTACTATTGCTCTGGTCCAAGTTTAGAAACTTTTGACCAGTTGTCAATCACAGTTGAGTCATCAGGCTAAGATTTGTCAGGGTCTTGTGGGCAGGTTGCCACCAGAGTGGTACAGAAAATAGTACAAAAGTGGTATATTAGAGCAGGGAGAGAAACAGAAACTTCTACTCACTTGATTTAACACCACTATTGAAGAGGTTAGCAGAATATAGATGTGACCGCAAATGTCGGCTCCTTCTCTTACACAGAGGCTTACTGAGTAAGTCAGATGGTCCCAAATGTCTAAACAGTAGATTAAGAAAAAATAAAATCGGGGCCGGAGCGATAGCCCAGCGGGTAGGGCGTTTGCCTTGCACACGGCTGGCCTGTGCAGGCCTGGGTTCGATCCCGGCATCCCATATGGTCCCCCGAGCACCACCAGGAGTAATTCCTGAGTGCAGAGCCAGGAGTAACCCCGAGCATCGCCAGGTGTGACCCAAAAAGCGAAAAAAAATAAAATAAAATAAAAAAGAAAAAGAAAATCTATGGGGGGATGAGGGGGATGGGGAACATGACATCGGAGAGGAAGTACAGGGCTTAACATGTGTGCTTTGCATGCAGCTGAGCTCAGTTCGATCCCCAGCATGTGGAGGCCTACAACACCACTGGGGTGGCCCTACAGGTTCCATCAGGGACTGTAGGGCCTGAACATCCCCACAGCCTGAAGCCCTAAAACTGAGCCAGAGGCTGGTTGGCTGAGAATTGCCAGGAGTGGCTCCTGGAGACCTCCTGAGTAAAGTGTTGGAAGTTTCTCCCACCAGCCAAAACAGAAAACCGAAAACCTACTAGTTTGTCGTTTTGAGAATTCACTGGTTGTTATTACCCATCCCCAGGAAGCAACTTTTCAGCTGCCAGAAGTGTGAGGCTGTGGCAGGCTGCTCCGCAGGGCTAGATTCCACGACTCCCGGAGACCAGGACAAACCCTACAAGTGTCAGCTCTGCCGGTCTTCTTTCCGGTACAAGGGCAACCTGGCCAGTCACCGCACTGTGCACACAGGTAGGAGGGGATGGCTCTGGCCTTCACTCACACAGGTGTAGAGGCAGCGTCCCTGACACACACCCGGTTTCTCACCTCCAGGGGGAAAACCCTACCACTGCTCCATCTGCGGAGCCCGCTTTAACCGGCCCGCGAACCTGAAAACGCATAGCCGCATCCATTCGGGAGAGAAGCCCTACAAGTGTGAGACCTGCGGCTCGCGCTTTGTACAGGTAGGTTGCCTGCCTCGAGTCCATCCAAACATACAAATTTGCGAGAGGGTGGGCAGGCCGCGCGCGTGGAATCTGGGTCCCCCGGCTCCACGCGGAGAGCCTGAGGTCTCTGTCTCTCCAGGTGGCGCATCTGCGTGCACATGTGCTGATCCACACTGGAGAAAAGCCCTATCCCTGCCCCACCTGTGGGACGCGTTTCCGCCACCTACAGACCCTCAAGAGCCACGTTCGCATCCACACAGGAGAGAAACCTTACCACGTGAGTTGCCGTTCGGCCTGTCCAAGCCTAGGAATTACCTCCTCTTGACTAGGGGCGAGGCCTCTGGGGGGGCGGCTGGTTCTTAGATCTTTGAGAAATGGGGCTCATCTGTAATAGTCCTTGTAAACAAGGATGGAAACCAAGGAAAGGAATGGATAGGTGTAGAAGTGAGATGTCCCGCCCCAACCCCATGCTGGCTGGGAGCTACCCCAGGCACGAAGAAGAAATAGACCATGAGCACCGCAGGTAAGGCCCCCCAAAACAATTGCAAAAATAAAAACTGACGGGGCTGGAGCAATAGTACGGGGAGGGCATTTGCCTTGGAAGCAGCTGCCCCAGTTCCACCTCCGACATCCCAGATGGTCCCCCTGAGCACCACCAGGAGTAATTCCTGAGTGAAGAGCCAGGAGTAACCCCCTGAGCATCGCCGGGTGTGAGCCAAAAAGCAAAATTAATTAATTAATTAAAAACAATAATAACAACTGACTAAAAAGGACCCTCCCCCTCTTCCTGGAAAGTGGGTAACCTGATGAGAAGCTTTCTTTAAGACAGTCGGACTGAGTACCTGGGCTTACTCTAGTATAGGGCTTCCTGGCAGAGCACTGAACAGATGGTCAGCTGGTGGATGTGCAGGCCCTGACCAGGCTGTCCTGTCCTCCACACAGTGCGACCCCTGCGGCCTGCATTTCCGGCACAAGAGTCAACTGCGGCTGCACCTGCGCCAGAAACACGGAGCTGCTACCAACACCAAAGTGCACTATCACATTCTGGGGGTCCCTAGCGAAGCACAGTTCAGATGGCTCTTGCCCCCTGCAGGCTCAGGCGTGGCTTCTTCTCTGGCTAGAGCATGGGAGTGTGCAAGACAAGCCCCTCCCTCCGCCCCGAACCCCCCAGTCATAAACTGCCAAGATCATAATTTCTGGGAAGAGCATGGCTGGCAGATCCTGGCCTGATCTGCCTCTGTTTTGCTGGTCAAAACCTCTTCCCCACAATCAGCATTTCTAAAGAGAGCGAGCTGATAGCGCACAGAGGGAGAAACTGCAGCCTGGCTTCAAGGGCAGTCTTCCACCTAAGTCTCCCAGCTCATTAATGTTACCTGGAAATATAATTTATTGAGGCCATTGGTGGCACCAGGGCCTTCACTGTTGCATTTCCCACTTAGTTCTTCCATTATGTGATCAAAGGTGGCCTGACAAAGAATGAGGTCACAGCTCTGCTGGCAGAGATGAAGATGAGCACTTCCCCTCCCTTAGCTTGAGTGTTTCATATTATTATTGTTGTGACTTTTATCTTTAGAATTGTTCTTTGTTCTATTTGTTTTCTTGTTGATTTGGTTAAAACGGAAGAAAGGGGTTCCGTGTGCCCTGCCCCTCCAATTTTAGGTCTGGGACCGTTGTTATATGGCAGCTTTGGAAACATGTGATTTGGGGAAATGGGTCGGGAACCCCTCTGGTATACTGGGCATTATAGGTTCTCTAGCAGGTAGAACAGGGCATAGACTTTTCTTCAAGGGTTACAGGAATCTTCATGTTGAGCCAGCAATGCCTCCTGGGAGCCAGGGAGAGGGGTAAGTGGAGACTGAGGGCCATTTCCACAAGTAGAATCAACGCCCCCATTAGTGTGGTCACCTGGGTGTGGCTCTATCATGCTAGAGGCCACCCAGGAGCTTGTATTAACTCCATAATATTCCCCCTGGGACCTGTTCCTAACACTATTCCTAGCAACTCCCTGGGAGAGACATCTGACATCCCTTATCAGAGATGATACAACCTTTCTGAATCTGCAAGAATGTTATGCTTTAGGGAAGAATTATGAAACTCTTTATCTTGACTAAATATTAAAGAGTGGTGGTTCATCCTTTAGCTACAGAAATATGTGGACTGGAATGGTCCTTATGATGATCTCTCCCTGACACAAGCTCTTTCTTTCCCTTTGGTGGGTGTGTGGACATCTTCTGAAAAGTGTCCAGATACCAGGAACTTCTTTGACTCTGGAAGTCACAGAGGCATGAAGCATGGTAATGTCCTTACCTTTAAAAAACTAGGTCTGCTGGGGCCAGAGTGATAGTACAGCAGGGAGGGCATTTGCCTTGCATGCAGCTGACCCAGATTCAATCCCCAGAAACCCATGTGGTCCCCCAAGTACCACCAGGAGTAATTCCTGAGTGCAGAGCCAGGAGTAACCCCTGAGCATTGATAGGTGTAATACCCTACAAAAAAATAATAAAGCAATAAATAAAATAAAAAGTCTGGGTCTGGGGGCTGGAAGTACAGTACAGTACAGCAGGTAGGGAATTTTGCAGCTGACCAAATTCAATCCCCAGCACTCCAGACAGTCCACCAAGCATCCCTGAGTGCAGAGCCAGGAATAATCCATGAACATCACATCAGGTGTGGCCCAAAAAACCAAAAGCTCTGTATGTAACCTGATTGTTTCATTTCTGCCTGGAAACAGTGACTTCAGTAGAATCTTCCACAGAAAGAGGAAAGGGACAGAATTTCATTCTAAGTTCACTATAGTTTAAGGTAAACTGTGATATTGTTTGGAATTCGGAAGGGTGGATTTAAAAGAATGATTGATTGAAGGGCTAAAGGATCCTTATAGTTAACCAAGTATCCAATTAGGAGTAAGAGGTTAAGTGGTACAATCACTGGGCCAAGTAGGTAGACAGGAACAGGGTTACCTCTTAACTGGGTAGAATGTCTTAACCGTTAGATGATGTTTTGAAGCTTTGATTTACAGGCCTACCCTGTAACCCTGGGGCCATTTGATTATGAGGCATGAGGTGGAAGAAAAGCACTTTGACTGTTGGGTGGAATTCCCTCCACGATATGTAATAGTACTTTCGCTAGGTAGTGGTGAGGAAGCTTCCCTTCTCTCTCTCTCTTCTGTGTTCCCCTGCAGAACTGAAAGAGGACAGGAAAGCAGAGGAGAGCTGTGAGAAGGAACAGATTTGCAGATTGATGATCAGATTGATGATCTTACCAAGGGGTGGAGGTGTTATATCTTGTAAGATAATATTTTTTGGAATAAAGAAGCCCTCAGTTATGTGTTCTGTGTCCTGGATTCTAGGCGGGGGAAATCTGGGAACTGGGGCCTTGGGGACAAGTCGGGAAAGGGTTGTTCCCTCTTGAATACAATCTGGAGTTGTCCCCAGGCCACACTTCCATCCCCCTAGTTACTTGAAATGACTCTTGCTCTCCCCTTCCCTGCCCTTGCCTTCCGGCTCATTGTGTAGAGAGCGGTGACTTCACGAGGGTTCTCCGGAGCCACCTGCATCCTGCTGCTCTGAAGTCAGTTCCTGCCCGAGGTGTGGAAGTGGCAGGGAGAAACCAGGAAGCCACTAATAATAATACCAAGAGGTTGGGGCAAGCATCTGCTAGTGATGTTAATGCTTAGATCACTCCCTATCATACTACTACTGCCAAGAGAAACAGCATTTGGGTCCTGTGAGGACAGTAAGGGCTTGGAGGTGTTAGTGAGAAGCCTGGATGGTTCAAGCCAAAATACCAATTCCGCCCCTTCCATAGAAACAGTGTCTTGGAATGTCTCCAGTGTTAATGGATGCTTTTCTCCTACCCTTTCTCTAGTTCTATGTGGCATGGGTGGCAAGGATGTGTGTGTAGGGGAAGGGGCACAAGGTCACTAATCCTGGTAAATTATCTGCCTTTTGAATTTACATTCCTCATTTTTGAAATAAATCCATTAAATTGGTCTCTGCAATTCTTTGTAGCATCTACAATTTGTAAATTCCACAGAAATTTTATTTCTCAATCTTTTAAAAACCCATAAGCTCGATTATATTTTTTCTTTAAAAAAAAAAAAAAGAATCTGGGGCCTGAGTGATAGTTCAGCTGGGAGGGCATTTGCCTTGCGTGTGATGTGGCAGACCTGAGTTCGATCCCTGACATCCCATATGGTTCCCTGAACACTGCCAGGAGTAATTCCTGAGTGCAGAACCAGGAGTAACCCTGAGCATGGCTGGGTGTAACCCAAAAAGAAAAAAAATAGAATCTTCACTGATTCAATTTTAAAAAATTATAAAGAAAAATGAGGATAAAAAAAACCCTGAAATTTTAAACACTGTTGCAACTATGTGACCCAAACTATAATAAAATTTTAAACAAAAAAAAAAAAAATTAGGCTGGATGGGGCGCGCGATAGTCCAGCGGTAGGGCGTTTGCCTTGCACGCGGCCGGCCCATGCTGGCCTGGGTTCGATCCCCGGCATCCCATATGGTCCCCCAAGCACCGCCAGGAGTGATTCCTGAGTGCAGAGCCAGGAGGAACCCTGAGCATTGCCGGGTGACCCAAAAAAGAAAAAGAAATTAGGCTGGAGAGATAGTACAGCAGGTAAGGCATTTCCTTGCACATAACCAACCATGTTCAATCCCCAGTATCCCGTTTGGTTCCCCCAAGCCCTGCCAGAAGTGGCCCTGAGCACAGAGCCAGGAGTAAGCTCTGGGCACTGCTGGGTTTGGCTCAGAAATATGAAAGAAAAACTAAACTAAACTAAATTTTCGCCTTAACTTCCATTACCCTTAACTCTCATTACAGCTTATCCCACTGTCGAAAATGAGTAAAATCAGCTAATATTACTTGTTTCCTTCAGTCGGGCCCTAAACCAAACACCTGTTTACTAGAACAATTCCACCGACAGACCCTTGGGTCAGTAATATTGTGACACCAGATTTAGAAATACCAAGTGATCATGACCAAGTTAAAAGTTGTGAAATCAAAACCTGGAACTGTGGTTTGATTCTAAAGACTGAACTTTTTTTAACCACTCTGTTAAAAGGTTACACTGATATCTACCATTAGCATATTCCCCATATGCTAAAGACCTGACGAAGTTTTTACTCCACTCAAATATTAACCAAAAAAAAGTACTTTACGGCTATGTTTATTTTATTTCCAAAGTATGTCTTGGTATACTTTTTATTTTCTCTTTTGGGTCACACCCGGCAATGCTCAGGGGTTACTCCTGGCTCTGCACTCAGGAATTACTCCTGGAGGTCCTCGGGTGATCTTATGAGATGCTGGAGATTGAACGCAGGTTGGCCGCATGCAACGCAAACACCCTCCCCGCTGTACTATAGCGCCGGCCCCTGTCTCGAATATGATTTTTCTTTGTTTTTTTTTTTTTTGGGGGGGTCACACCCAGCGATACTCAGGGGTTGCTCCTGGCTCTTTGCTCAGAAATTACTCACTCCTGGTGGTGCTTCGGGGGACCGTATGGGATGCCAGGGATCGAACCCCGGATGGGCGCGTACAAGGCAAACGCCCTACCCGCTATGCTATCGCTATTGTATATTTTGAAAAGTATACCTCTTGGTATACTTTTCAAAATATACATCCGGGTCGGAGGGATAGTCCAGCGGGAGAGCATTTGCCTTGGACGCGACTGGCCGGGTTCGATCCCCGGCATCCCATATGGTCCCCCAAGCACTGCCAGGAGTAATTCCTGAGTGCAGAGCCAGTATTGCCCAGTGTGACCCCCCCAAAAAAACCTTATAATCCTTTCCTACTTTTCTGATATGTTTCTGTTTACATTGATCTCAATGAAGCCCCTGCCCAAGAATTCAAGGTTAGGTCCAGAAGGGTTTGAATTATACGTGAAAAAACAGATTGACGTTATCAAGGCAGTGAAAGATGGAGGGTTTTGGTAGTGTGGGCAGGAGGGGCGGGTTGCCCCGTGGTAACTGCTTCTTTAGCCTCTCCAGTGCGATCAAAACGCATTGCCAGGAAATGGGCAGAGGACAAAGGAAAAGACTGCGGCCCGCTGCCAGGAGTAAGGGGCGCTGTGCAGCCCGAGTGAGCTCACAGCTGCCCTTCCTCTCCCAGCTTATTTTTGGGTTTTGTGACCTATAGGTTTCCTGTAGCTGGAACAGAGCACAGAACTTGTACTCGCTGCAGAAGAAAAGCCAGAAGCCTGACAGCCCATTGCTCTTGGCCTTTCAACCCTTCAAGAACCCAGGGGTCTAGATTACGTTTGTTGGTGGCCTCCTGCAGCCAACTACTTTTTTTTAATTAATTGCCTCTCACAGTCCCTCCACTTTCCTGATTCAGGCTATGAAAACCCTCAAATAGCAAAAGATGTGTTTTTCTCGTCCGAACCAACTTGCCCATTACCGTCTTCTCCCCTCAGAGACTCCTTACATGCGGGTCTTTTGTGATCAAAACTGGAAGCATTGAGCCGCTAGGAAGGTGGACAAGAGATGGGTCAGCCCCTGTCACGTGGGACCTATTTAAAAGCCCCTCTAACACTCACCCATTGTTGGTGGGAATGCCGGCTGGTACAGCCTTTCTGGGAAAACAATATGGACTTTCCTCCAAAGACTAGAAATTGAACTCCCATTTGACCCAGCCATACCACTCCTGGGAATCTACTCTGGGAAACCAAAAATAAGCAGCGGAAACACCATCCCTACTTTTATGTTCATAGCAGCATTATTCACAATAGCCAGAATCTGGAAGCAACCAGAGTGCCCGAAAATCGATGACTGGATAAAGAAGCTTTGGTACATCTACACAATGGAATACTATGCAGCTGTTAGGAAAAATGAAGTTATAAAAATTGCCTATAAATGGATGGACATGGAGAAGATTATGTTGAGCGAAATTAGCCAGAAGGAGAGAGACAGATACAGAATGACTGCATTCATTTGCATGGCATAAATATACATGTACATATTATGATACCAATATCCAAGGTCAAGTGAAACATATATCAGGAAGTCTTGTCAAAGGTGGAAATTATCACAAACGTGTGGGAGTCAGAGGTTAGGTAAGAGAGAAAATGGAACAGGGTGCTAATAATTGTTGAGGGTACTAATGCCAACCTAGAACTGAGCATTAAATAGAGGCAAAAGGATACACATGCCAACCTCTTAATGTATGTTCTGTAATCCATAGTCTGGAAGGGAAGGAAAAGAGAAAGAGAGAGAAAGGGAAAGAAATAAAGAACCTGCCATGGAGGTGGGCTGGGGAAGGGGGAGGGAACCGGGGATGTTGGGAGATGGGCACTGGTGGAGGGACGGGTGCTGGAATACTGTATGACCAAAACCCAAACATGAACTTTTTAATTGTAAAAAAAAAAAAATAAATAAAAGCATTCGAAGAATACAAAAAAAAATAATAAAAAAAAATAAAAAGCCCCCTCTGTACGCATGCGCTTAACTCCCTGCCGGGCCGGGACCTGGGTTCTAAACTCCGCCCACTTCTCTGGCTCCGCCCCTGCCCAGGAGTCGCAGGTCCTCATTGGTGAGCCAGGCACTAGGATGTTGACCTGGTGGCCAGTGCTGACCCTTGTAATGATAAAATAGATAATCCACGGGAGGGTGGCGCGTCTTAGGGGTGGGGCTCAAGCCCAGCACCGCCCCTGGCCCCCAAGAACGAACCTTAGACCCCGCGCGCTCTATCCCGCCCAGACAAAGGCTCTAGCCACGCCCCCCGAGCTCCGATCGCGGGGGTCGGTGCCGGCCTGGTCTTCCTCCCTTAAACTCCCCCAAGGAAAAGCGCAGGCGCCGCACGCAATCTCTTTGCAGCTTTCAAGGCACCATCGGAATCTTGCATTCCGCCAGCCTCTCCTGCCGGGTGCGGCCCGGGCTGTCCTGCGGCGGGGGCGGAGGGTGAAAGAGGTGGGATTTCCCGAGCCCTGCTCCTGCAGGAACTAACTGCGGCCGCAGCCTCCTTCCCCGCACATGGCACGGAGGGCCGAGCCCCCGACGGGGGATGGGGCTGGATGGTGGTGCTCTCGGCATTCTTCATGTCGGCGCTGGTGTTCGGGGTGCTCCGCTCCTTCGGCGTCTTCTTCGTGGAATTCGTGGCGGTATTTGAGGAGCAGGCAGCGCGAGTTTCTTGGATCGCCTCCATAGGAATCGCGGTGCAGCAGTTTGGGAGTGAGTGGTGCCCGTGGGCCCAGCATCCTGGGGCCCTGGAAAGGGCAAAGGAATGCGGGCCGGTGGGGGTGGGGGCGGTGGGAAGGGGTTACTGGAGGAGCGCGCCTGAAATCTTGCAGAAATCCTTCCTTTTCCCAGGCCCCGTGGGCAGTGCCCTGAGCACGAAGTTCGGGCCTAGACCCGTGGTGATGACAGGGGGCATCTTGGCTGCGCTGGGGATGCTGCTCGCCTCCTTTGCTACCTCCTTGACCCATCTATACCTGAGTATTGGATTGCTCTCAGGTGAGACCTTAGGCACAGAGCGTCAAATCTTTGGCCTCTAGATTTGGACAGCCTTCCTGCCCCTTCCAGAAGGCTAGGGAGAAACGGGAAAAAAAACTGGACTAGCACCTATGACTTGAACGAAATTGTTGAGAAACGATTACAGAGATATAGGAAATGGGGAAATTCACAGATGATGAATTCAGAATAAGCAAGCCCAGGGCTACTTGGACATGAAAGAATTTCTCTAAATCCAGTCAGATAACTGACTCTGAAGGAAATAACGTCCAATTTACAGCTGAAGAGGCACTTTAGAAGCGCATACAACTTGGCAAATAAAAATCGCACAGCCATTGATGGAAGGACCCAGGTGTAATGGAATTCTGAGTTATAGTATAGATGTTACCTCTAAGCTTCCTCGGCCCCACGAGGCATATTGTCCCCATTTTGCTGATGAGATTGAGGCACTGGAGGCCGGGTGAGATAGTTCGAGAAAGCTTGAGATTGTAACCCAGACCCGTGCTGTGTTCTGCTGCTGTGCTCTGTGGGCATTGCCTGCTGCCCTGGACCCCCTAAGAGCCCCATCCCCATGTTTTTCCTTTTTGACAGGCTTCGGTTGGGCCTTGAGCTTCACTCCGACGATGGCCTGCCTGTCCCGTTACTTCTTTCACCGACGATCCCTGGCCACAGGGCTGGCGCTTACTGGAGTGGGCCTCTCTTCCTTTGCCTTTGCCCCTTTTTTTCAGTGGCTGCTTGTCCACTATGCCTGGCAGGGGGCCCTAATGCTGCTCTCTGCCCTTTCCTTACACCTGGTGGCCTGTGGTGCTCTCCTTCGCCCACTGCACCTTGCTGAGGATCCTGCTATGGATAGCGCTGGAGCCCAACTTGTCTCCCTACTTCGCCACGGCCCCTTCCTCCGCTATACTGTGGCTCTCACCATGATCAATACGGGCTACTTCATTCCCTATGTTCACCTGGTGGCTCATCTCCAGGACCAGAATTGGGATCCACTTCCAGCTGCTTTTCTCCTCTCCGTGGCTGCGATTTCTGACCTTGTGGGGCGTGTGCTTTCTGGGTGGCTAGGGATGTTGTCCCAGGCCCTGTGGCACGGCTTACAATGTTCTGGACTACCCTGACTGGAGTCTCACTGGCCCTATTTCCTGTGGCTCAGAGTTCCACAGCCCTGATGACTTTGGCTGTGGTCTACGGATTCACATCAGGGGCCCTGACCCCAGTGGCCCTCTCCATGCTGCCTGAACTGGTGGGGACTGGAAGGATATACTGTGGCCTGGGACTGCTGCAGATGGTAGAGAGCATCGGGGGCTGCTAGGGGCTCCTCTGTCAGGTAAGAGAAATAGGGTTTCTGGGTGGGCTGGTCTGCCATGTCATATAATCAGGGCAGGGGCATTATCATTAGAGTATGTATATTAGAATATATATATATATATATATTCTGGGTGGTATAGGACAGGGTCTGCATGGCCAATCAGAGTAGTCCTGAAGTAAAACCAATGTGCAGATGATCAGTGTTAAGCTAAGCTTTTACGTGGAACCTTTGGCAGGTACCTACAACTTGTATTTTCAGAAGCTCTAGCTGGACTTGACCAACAAGCATGCCAGTGTCTGCCTTTTCCTTTGGCCCACTGGAACCTAGCCTAGGTGTCAAAGTTCTCCCACCGTTAGGTGACAGAACTTTTAGATCCTTAAACATTTTCCTATTAACTATTAACTTGAGATGTAGAAAGGGGACCAGAATTGTAGAAAGGCTTAGGTTCATCAGACTCTATCTAAAACCTCGTGGATGGTTTGGAACTCCTTTCCAAGGGTAGGGAGGTGGTTGAAATTACCTTGTGATGGGGCTGGAGCGATAGCCCAGCGGTAGGGCGCTTGCCTTGCACGCGGCCGGCCCATGCCGGCCCAGATTCGATCTCCAGCATCCCATATGGTCCCCTGAGCACCATCAGGAGTAATTCCTGAGTGCAGAGCCAGGAGTAACCCCTGAGCATTGCTGGGTGTGACCCCCAAAAAAAAAAATGAAATTACCTTGTGATGCCCCTTGTGGAATCAGAGCTCTCCAGCTCACCAGTCCTCCAGTGGGACTTTCAGCCTTTCCAGGATCATGGGTTACAGGTGATTGTTTTCCTCCCCCACCCACATCCCCAAATGTGTCTGATTCATCTGTCCCTGGAAATAGACCTCCCATGCGTATCCCTCTTCTCTCTTGGACCCAGGCTACCTCCGGGATATGACAGGAAACTACACAGCTTCTTTCATAGTGGCTGGGGCCTTCCTTCTTGTGGGGAGTGGAGTTCTCACCACCCTGCCCCACTTCTGCTTCTCAGTTGCTACCTCCAAGCCCCAGGACCTTGTAAAAGACGCACTGGATGCCAAAGCCCCCTGCCCAAGGAAGGGCAGTCAGACCCAGGAAGTGAGAGCGTGGCAGCACCAGGCCTCCTCCTGACACATCTTGGTGCCCACAGAACTACAGAGCCTTAAACATCGCCACCTGGTCCCCCAGAGTAGGCCTGGGCTTCCTGTGATGTATATGCCAACCTGTTCTTCGTATTTGTTGAGACTCGTCTCTGCTGCTTTCCTGAAGGACTCAGGAGTCTGGTCTGCTACACTTGAAAGTCAAAGGTGAAGAGACATGACATATTCTACAGATGCTCCAGTGTTGCTTGAGTGTCTTCTCTGGTGACATCAGAGATATATATGCCCCTTTGAGTAAAACTGAATAAGAAAACTGGACAGTAACGAGAGCCTCAAAAAGTGCTGGGGCCCATATGTTTGGAGTTAGGTGCAGGGCTGTGATGGGGGAGTACATGGGAAAGTGTCCAGGAGCTCTGAGACACAGGGCATTTGAAGCCTGGACTCTACATTCTGGACCAACAGTCCTCTCACTTGCCCAGTAAGTTCCCTGTTTCCCACTGTCCCAGGTGACTAAGTTCCCTGTTTCCCACTGTCCCAGGTGACTTAGAAACTAGAATTATTGGGGCTGTAATGATAGTACAGTAGGTTGGGTGCTTGCCGCACATGCGGCCATGCCGGATTTTATCCCTGGCATCCCATATGGTCCCCTGAGGCTGTCAGGAGTGATTCCTAAGAGTATAAGCCAGAAAGCCAGAAGCAATCTTTGATCATCACTGGGTGTAGAAAAAAAAAAAGACAGACAAAAACTACAAGTATGGCAACTTTGATGGGGTGTAGTTTGGAAGAGGGAGCAGAAGCTCAGTGTGGAAGTCTGGATCTTAGATTCTTGCATTTCCTTCAGGCCAGTTGAAAGAGACTGATAAGCAGGAAGGCGTTCTCCGGAAGGTCTGAATGGAACTGTGGATGGGGGAGATAACACCCAGGAGCTCACACCCCCTGACAACAAACTGAAGGTGACAGACAACATATCAAAGATCCCGTATCATGACGATAGGAATTTGGGCTTAGAGAAACCAGCGGGCTGGACAGAAAGACTTTTCCTTTCTTAGAGTTTAGTGGGATTCTACTCATTCCAACCAGGGTTTTTGGCTATCTTAAGTAAAATGGTTACAATGTCCATCCTGCATTGGCCAACAACTGAAGCTTTTAGGAAAATGGATAGAAATTCTTTACTGGGGGCCAGAGCAAGAGTACAGCAGTCAGGGTGTTTGCCTTGCACACGGCCAACCTGGGTTCATCCCCAAGCACAGACAGGATTGATTCCTAAGTGCAGAGACAAGGAGTGACCCCAAAAAAAATCAAGACAAAGAAAAGAAAAGAGACATTCTTTACGGGGTGTCACAGCAGATAGGGCATTTGCCTTGTATACACCTGATCAGGGTTTGATCCCTGGTATCCCATATGGTCCCTGAGCACCCAGGAGTAATTCCTGAGTGCTGTAGCAGGAGTAGCCCCCTGAGCATCGCTGGGTGTGACAAAAGAAAGAAAGAAAGAAAGAAAGAAAGAAAGAAAGAAAGAAAGAAAGAAAGAAAGAAAGAAAGAAAGAGAGAGAGAGAGAGAGAGAGAGAGAGAGAGAGGAAGGAAGGAAGGAAGAAAGAAAGAAAGAAAAGAAAGAAAGAAAGAGGGAGGGAGGGAAGGAGGGAGGAAGGGAGGGAGGAAAGAAGGAAGGAAGGAAGGAAGGGAAGGGAAGGGAGGGAGGGAGGGAGGGAGGGAGGAAGGGAGGGGCCGGAGCGATAGCACAGTGGAGGCATTTGCCTTGAACGAGGCGATGCCGGTTTGATTCGCCGGCCTCCCAAATGGTTTCCTTAGCTCCGCCAGGCGTAAATCCTGAGTTTAGAACCAGGAGTAACCCCTGAGCATTGCTGGGTGTGACCCAAAAAGCAAAAAAAGAAAGGAGAAATTGTTTACTGTTAATGGGTTGGAGAGATAGTACAGTAGCTAGTGCACTTGCCTTGCACATGGACAACCCTGGTTCAAGCCCCAGTATCCCATATGGGTTCCTGAAGCACCTCCAGGAGTGATTCCTGAGTACAGAGCCAGTTATTGCCCCAAAACAAACGACAACAACAAAAGAAATTCTTTATTGGGAAGAGGAGCAGTTAACAAGTGGTGTCCAGAGTGGGGCGAGGGCCTCCTGGGGAGAGCAGGGCCACCTGCGGAACAGGAAGCAGCTCTCCCCTCTCTGCAGGCGGGGTAGCTGGAGGTGTAGCTGACCGGCAGGAGGGCAGTGCCGTGGGCAGCCCCATATACACCAAGCTGCCAGAGAGGATGAAAGAGCCGCATACAAGGAAGGAGGCAGTGAAGTCTCCTGTCTCATCTCGCAGGAAGCCTGAGAGGAAAGGGAAAGGGATTGAGAGGCCTGAGACCCCAGACCAATCTACGGAGGGTAGTTGCCGGCCGAGCTACTGACTCGGCCCCTTACCTGACAGAGGAGGGCCCAGAAGTCCCCCGAGGCTCATCAACATCATCACCAGCCCAGTGGCCTGCACAACGCCGGCGAGGGCCCACTCAGCCCCGGGAGCACACCGAACACCAGCGGGGCGTAACTCCCGGCACTCAGTCCGTAGGCTCCAGCCGCGGCCAACAGGGGGCCCCCCCAGCTCTCCTCACTGTCCACCCCCCGGCACTAGCCCCACTGCCAGCAGCCCCAGCCCTGTCAAAGCCCCAAACAGCGCCAGTAGTCTCGGGAGGGGCACCCAGCCCTGGTCTGCCAGCCACCCGCAGACCAGCCGGGCGCCGGCATCCCCACCGCAGCCACAGCCACCACCAGCGCGGCCCCGTACCCCCCAGGCCGAGATCTAAAGCGTGAGGGGCCAAGTGCACGTAGGGGACGGAAGTACCCGCCCCCACCAGGGCAGTGCCCAGAGCAAAAACTAAGAAGGCGCGTCGTGCGAAGAGACCCAGGCCCAGGGCAGCCAGGGGCCCGCGGGCGGGGCTGCAGGGTCGCCAGGGAGCGACAGGGGTCGCAGCAGGGCGCCACAGGGGTGAGGTGGAGAGTGATGGCGCCAAGGAGGAGCAAGGCTCCCCGCCAGCCGAAAGTATCAAGGAGAAGCTGCAAGGTGGGCGCCAGGAGCAGCGAGGGAGGCCCCGTTGCCCGTGAGTGCCAGCCCCACGGCCAAAACTCGACGGCGGGAGAAGTAACGGGAGAGGGTGCCAATGGCTGGGGCGAACACCAGCGCCCAGCCGGAGCCTGCGGATGAACGGATAGGGCTGGTGAGGTCGCAGCCGGGGTGCCTGCCCCGTTTATCCTCTAGCCCCCCGCCAAGCTCCAGTCTCCACCTTCGCCCCCTAGGGATCTGGCCTCACTCTCCCCTCACCAGCAAGAAGGCCCAGGCCGAGGTAGAGGTGCAGCAGACTGCGGGCGAAAGCCGAGAAGACCAAGCCGAGGGAGGTGAGGACGCCCCCGACCATCACCACGGGGCGCGCCCCCATCGGGTGCTCAAGGCGCTGCCCACAGGGCCTGGAAGGGAGCGGAAGTCAACGAAGACACGCTCTGGGCCCCCGGCCCCCAGCCCCAAATCGCTCCGACTTTTCATTGGCTCTTAGCCTAGAACACCTCGCCCAGCTGAACAGCAACCCCCGTTCCAGCAGTCGGTTGTGCGGTCATCCGGTAGGGCCCCCACTGTCAGCCCCTCCTCCCGGGTTTCACCTCCCACCCAGGTAGCCCCCTCACTGGCTGCCTGCTGCACGGCCAGGGCCAGGGCGCTGACCCACGCGGTGTCCTGAGCGCTTCGGTCGAAGTGCTCGGCGAGGTCGGGCAGCAGCAGGCCCAGGGAGCGCAAGAGCCCGTAGGAGAGCCCGTTCACCGCGAAGGCTGCGGCCGCCACCGCCCAGCCCCAGCCCCCCGTCCGGGGGTCCGGCCGGCTTGGGGGTCATCGCCGTCCGGGGGGGAGGGGAACACCTGTCAGGTGAAATCGCCACGTCGGTGCCGCCGCTTAGGGACCTGGCATCCCTGAGATCCGGCCTCTTGCCCAGGGTGGGCACGTCATCGTGAGCCCGAGGGGCGGGGGAGGCGGAGCGGGCCCTGGGCCTCAGGGAGACCCTGGGCGGCTCCACGGACCGAGGATCCCCCCTCCTCCACTCCCGCCACCCCCTTACCCGACCTCTCGGGGCGGTGGGGGCAGGGGGCGGGCGCGGAGAGGCTCGGCGGGCGGCGCCCCGGAGGGGAGCGGCGGCGAGACGGAGCCGCACTAGGGTGAGCTCCGTAAACACAGATCGCCACAGGGGGCCTGGGGCCACCTGGGGCGCGGGGTGCGGAGGGCGGGGGCGCAGTGGGGACCGGCAGCCAATCCGCGGAGCCGCGGGAGCGGCCAGCCGCGGCGTCCCACGGGGATTGAATTTTACACCCCCAGCCCGCTGCAAGGGAGCGGCACAAAAACTGCGCGCCGCACCCCGAGCCGCGCCCTCCCGCGCACCTGCCACCTACGGCCAAAGGACGCCGGACGCGCTCGCCGCAAGCCCAAGGTCTGCAGGCCACTGGCCGACCAAAGGCTGGACCCACCGAGGGCCCAAGGGGGGAGAGTGGTTGGTTCCCTGGAGAACTAACAATCTCAGACGTCACATCACAGTCCTCCAGTGCTAGCATGTCCATGCTCAACAATTTATCAAAGTTGGAGGGGAGGAAGGGAATTCCCTTAGCAGGAGCTGGGATGCGCCAGACACGTTATCTTGTGTCATTCCCACTTACGGATCAAGTAACTGAAGCATAAAGAGGTTGGTGACTTGATGATCATCAAAAGGGGGCGTGCCTTTGAACTTGGATCTTTCCAGCTTGGGGGAGCCATGAGAAGGAAGGGGCCTAGCATTGAAGGAGCTGCCGCAACTCTGCCACAGCTGAAAGAAATGGCCAGGAGGACCACAATGCGATTCCATACCAGCCAGAAATGGCAAGAACCTTCGAAGTGTCAAAAGTTACTAGAAAATGGAACCCAGGCATTAGTTTTTTTTGAAATATTTTATAAAACGTTTCCATTTTCCAGTTAGGATTAAGATTACCATTTCCTTCAGCCATTTGAAACAAGAGACGTTATTGTTGCTTCAGTTATGAAACACTATAAAACGCTTAACTTACACTTGGCAGCGTGTATTGTTTGATAGCCACTTGATGGCAGTGTTTCCTCATCACTGAACAACTGCACCTAAAAACAGCTTCTTAAGCGGTGGAACTGTCAACCTTAAGAAACAGAGCATGACCTTCAAAGGCTCTCCTCTGCTCCTAGGAGGAGGGAAAGTAACCAGCTGTCTTTAAACCTGGTGTATAAGATCTCTCCCGGGTGAAAGTATACTTAGGCCACCTTTCGTTCTTTCTACCGCCCCTTCTCACCTGCTCCGTGGAACCGCCTAGCCTTTTCTGGATGCCTGGACTTCTGCATATGTTGTGCCCTCTGCTTGAAATGCTCTGGATAGGATACAGGTTCTCCTACCTGACATGTTCACCCAGGAAAGTGGCCTCACCGGTTTCCCTAGCCTGGAAAGCTGCTGAAAGGCATCTGGGAGGTGGAGCCAACAATTCCTTGAGCCGCCCAGGAGGGCTGGGAGCTCACTGCCCGGTGACTGCCGGCAAGGGCTTGCTGAACAAAACAAACCGGACATAAAGTAATGCCTGGCTGTGGAAAGGGAGACTAACCCTCTGGGTCCAGGCAGTGTTCAAAGTGATGCCAAGCAACTTTACCATATCCTTAGGCTCCAGAGGCACCCCCAAAGCCTGGAACTGGGGTGACAAGCTGTGGATGGGCTCCTTGTCACTACCTATCTTGCCTATATTCTTAATTAAAATTACCATCACTGCACCGTCTTTTATAGTGGCGCTGCGGTTGGGTAGATGGATTCCCAGGTGAGACATTATGACTTAGAACCTTAGCAGTGGTGTGACAATGCTGAGCAAGTGAACCCACCTTCCCTGTGCCTCCATTTCCGCCTTTTAAAATTGAGACAATAACAACAGCTACCTGAAACTGTTGTTATGAGGATTCAGTGAGTCACTGTTTATACGTGTCAGAACAGTTCCTGGAACATGATCTGTGTTAGCCCCTACTGTTGCTGTTGCAGCTCCGAGGAGCCTGGCTCTCCCCTCCAGCACCTCTGCCTCCCTGTGGTTCCTCCAGCTGGCTCAGTGGTTCTGGTCAGTCCTCAGTAGAGCGACCTAGGTTATGTAAGAAGCAAAGATACAAAAAGAAGTTAAATGGACTTTTTTCTCTGCTTTATGGTGAGAGGTTTTCTTAGCAACTTCTAAACATTTCTGCAAAATACTTACTTGACTCCAAAACAAAAGAGAAGTCAGAGTAAGTGTGTCTATTTGCTCTGTTAAACTAATATTTTTGGGGGGTGGCAAACCTGGCAGTTCAGGGCTTAGACCTGACTCTGCATTCAGGGGACCACTCTGGCGCTGCTAGACCGCCATATGTGGTACCATGGATCACATGTGGTACCATGAACTGACCACGTGCAAGGCAAGCACCCTATCCACTATACTATTGCTCCTACCCTCTTATACAAAATATTTATAGACTGGCAAGCTACCCATGTCGTATTTGATATGCCAAACAACAGTAACAATTATAGACCTCATTCCCATGACCTGATGGAATGGTTTGAGGCTCTTTATGTTCCTGGAGCGAGCAGATGCCCTTGGGCTCTACTGGCATGAGTCAGGACATATGGAGATGTTACTTGTGCCCGCTTAAGCAAATCGATGATGAACGGGAAGACAGTGATACAGAGTGATTTATAGACATCTACCATGCCAGATGCTACACTTATGGCTAGTGTTACAAATATGAATGATTGGATCTCTCCCCTTTAAGACCTCATAATCAAATTACAGGGAGGGTTCCCTGGGGCCATCAGCCATAGCATGAAGAGCCTCACAAGCGGCTGGGGAGGCTGGAACTCAGCTCGCCCCAGACCCAGCTGACTATGGGGCCCCCAGGAGGACAGATGGGTTTTGGGAGTGGGCCCATCACCTCTGGGGGTCCCGGGAGCAGCCAGATGAGACTCCGCCCACCACACTAGCCACCATTTTCGCTGTCCGGACGCTGGGAAACTGCCTCACGACCAGAGTAACAGAGTAAAACCAGTTCGAGCCCAGGTCGTGCAGCCGCAAGCGGCCAGCTGGGTCCATTAAAATAGTGGAAACAGTAATGTCCTTTAATGCACTGCATTCCACAATGTGCAGGAAAGTTTGGCAGGAGGGAGAGATAGAGAGAGAGAAAATGACATACAGAACCCACCAAGTAGTTGGGGTGTGGGAGGGGGAGGGGAGGTGGGGACATTGGTTATCACCAATGGGTTTGGGTGGGGGATGGGTGTTGGAACACTGTAGAACCAAAACTCTACATGAGCATCTTTCAATTGTATGTCTAAAATGATGTAATAAAAATTTTGGGGAAAATAATAAAATAAAATAAAATGAAAAAAATTACAGAGGAGGAAAACTGAAATAAAGAAACCAAGTACACAGACATCATAGAGTGGTATATGGGAACAACTAACTCATTCTGGTGGTGCCTGCTGTGAAGGCTTTACAGAAGAGAAAAGAGAAGCCCTTTGAACTGGGTCTTGAAGGATGAGTAGGAGTTTTCCAGATGGATGTGTGGGTTGGGGCATTCTAGGCAAAGGGAACAGTTTGTAGGAAAATCACAAAGGCATGAACCAGCTTGGCACATTGTTTATCACTCAGGGAACTGTAAATAGTGACTATGTGGAGAACATAAAGTATGTAGGGAGACTAATGTAGGCCGAAGCTTCTGGTAGCAAGAGCATCATGAAAGATCATGAAGGCCAAGCAAAGGAATCTTGGCATTTTATAAAAATGGATTCTACTCAGATATCTCCACTGATGTTGTTTTCAGCAACACCCAGCATTAATATTGGAAGCTGAGCACAGATCAGAGAGACCTTATGACGACTGACTCAGAAGAGTCTGTAATTATAGAACTTATGCGAAGTTCTTTGAAATACCTTGTGATGGGGCAGGAGCAATAGTAGAGAGGGAAGGGCATTTGTCTTGCATGCAGCTGACCTGGGTTCAATCCCCTGAATCCCACATGGTTACCCTAGCACTGCCAAGAGTAATTCCTGAGTGCAGAGCCAGGAGTAACCACTCCCCCAAAAAACCCTTGTGTTACATCAAACATTTATGAGCAATTTTGCATCCTACTTCATAATCTTTTGATATATATTTTCATGGGAAAATAATACTTGAAATGATTGTATAAATTAAGTTTTGTCTACAGAAGTGGTCACAAGGTTTTTGGGAGATCCTTCCCACCACACCACTCAAAATCAGCATCAAGTGCTTTCACCTCTGTCTTTTCTCTTTCTTCACCCAACTTAGCACTTTGAAGCCTGAAGTAAAATCCTTTATGTCTTTTCTTCTAATTCCAACATAGACCCTCCACAAGGATGTACTAGAAGTGGATCAGGTCCTTGTATTATTGGGACTGGAGCAATAGCACAGCGCAGAGGGTATTTGCTTTGCATGCAGCTGACCCAGGTTCGATCTTTGGCATCCCATGTGGTCCCCTGAGCACCTCCAGTAGTAATTCCTGAATGTAGAGCCAGGAGTAACCCCTGAGATCAGCAGGTGTGACCTAAAAAAGCAAAAAATAAATAAAAAGGATCTTGCATTATTGTTCTCTAAATCTCGACACAGGTGCCGGAAGTAAAGGTAACTCAGTGAATGGGGGAAATACTGAACAAGGAACTGAATGGTTGGACATAATGCTCCACAGTATGTGGCAATACGTAAGAAGGGATCATGCCCATGTGGGAAAAGCACCAGAAGCAAGTTCTGAGCCAGATTTTGTCTTTTTCATCATCATCATCATCATCATCATCATCATTTGCTTTTTGGGTCACAACTGGAAATGCTCAGTGATTACTCTTGGCTTTGCACTCAGGAATTATTCCTGCCGGTGCGAGGGACCATGTGGGACGCTGGGGATTGAACCTGGGTCAGCTGCATGCAAGGCAAATGTCCTATCTGCTCCCCAGATTTTGTCTTTAGGAAATTCTAAAGAGAGTCACTGTCTCACTGTATCACTGTCTTCCGTTCATCATCGATTTGCTCGAGTGGGCACCAGTAACATCTCCATATGACCTGTCTCATGCAAGTAGAGCCCAAGGGCACCTGCTTGCTCCAGGAACATAAAGAGCCTCAAACCATTCCATCAGGTCATGGGAATGAGGTCTATAAAAGAGAGTCACTATTGTACATAAATTGCTTTAGGGACCACAGATATGGAAATAGATCTGTGTTTGAATTCTAAAATTGCTCTGAGATTTTCTCCTAAGAACTCATCTGTTGAGGTGCTCTTAAATTAGAGATGAATAATGAAGCAGAAAGATAGACAGCTACAGGACAATGGGGTCCACTGTGTGCAGGGATGAATCTGCTTGAATGACCAGTTGATTCCTGAGCCTTGTTTTTCCGTTCTTCAGGGCTAGGAAGCTCTTTGCTGAATAATAGAGGGTCTGGGAGAGACAGGTTGAAGTTGTCACAGAAGGGGCAAAAACTAAGGTTGGATTATGATGTAGCCAAGACCACAAGAATGGAAATGAGAAGGGCTTGGGGTCCTACTTCACGATGCTCCTTGCTCCGCTTTTAGATGTCTCTGCACGCCTCCCAGTCTCGCCCCTCACCATGTCCCTTTGCCATACTTCCACCTTCCCACCCCGCGCCACTTCCATCTGCTTAACAATAAATCCCAGATCTGTCCAGACAGATGTAGAGACAGATGTAGCCGAAATAGTGCAGTTGGAAGGGCGTTAGATTGAAGACAGTCCCCTCTTCAGGAGCACCCTGCTAAGACTTGACCAAGGTCTGCAT
Source organism: Cryptotis parvus (assembly GCA_021461705.1). NCBI lineage: Eukaryota > Metazoa > Chordata > Mammalia > Eulipotyphla > Soricidae > Cryptotis > Cryptotis parvus. The sequence goes on along the minus strand of JAJIBD010007497.1, from coordinate 7,211 downwards.
ATATAAAGACCTGAATGGGTCTTTTTTTTCTACCTTTTTGGGTGACACCAGAAATGCTCAGGAGTTACTCCTGCCTCTGCATTCAGTAATTACTTCTAGCGGTGCTCAGGGGACCATATGGGATGCCGGGATCAAACTCAGGTTGGCCGCAAGGCAAATGCCCTACCCACTGTACTATCACTCTGGCCCCTATCTGAATGTGTCTATTTTTTTTTGCTTTTTTTTTGGGGGGGGTGTCACATCCAGCAATGCTCAGGGGTTTCCCCTGGCTCTGCACTCAGGAATTACTCCTGGCGGTGCTTGGGGACCATATGGGATGCCAGGTATCGAACCTGGGCCGGCCTGGGCCGGCTGCATGCAAGGCAAATGCCCTACCCGCTGGACCTATCGCTCCGGCCCACTAGCTGAATGTGTCTTAATTGGTACTTTCTGGCTCTGAGACCATGACCAACATCTGTGTCACAGTTCTTAGTAGTTGACACGGGCACTGACTGACTTACTCAAGGAGACAAATGATTAATTACAGAATTCTGGACAGCTCTTAGACATATAAAAAAGGGTTTTCTTTTGTTTTGTTTTGTTTTAATTTATTTTTTTAACTTCACTTCACTTGATCATTTGACATCCCGTTATTCATCGATTTGCTCAAGCGGGCACCAGTAACATTTCCATTTGACCCTATCACGTGCCAGTGTAGCCCAATGGCATCTGGTTGCTTCAGGAATACGAAGAGCCTCAAATCGTTCATTCAGGGTCTTGACAAGGAAGTCTGACCATCTTGTAGGTGGGCGGCCACATGATCTTTTGACATCCCGTGGGATCCAGTCGGTAATGGCTCTAGTCCAGCAGTCATCTCCAAATAGCATTACATGTCCAGCCCATCTGATTTTCTATGCCTTAGCAAACAAGAGAGCATCCCTGACTCTGGAACAGCGACAGAGGTCAGAGCTCCAGATTCCTTCTTTCACTTGAGTGAGGCGTGATGTTCCAAGCATAGCTCTTTCGATTCCTCTTTGGGAGACCCGAATAGCATTCTCATCCTGCTTTCATAGGGCCCAGGTCTCTGAGGCATATGTTAATGCAGGGAGAACGGTGGAGTTGAAGAGATGTGCCCAGAGCTGGAGTTTCTTTGTCTTTTTAGCTATTTTTTTTCGATGCCTTTGAAGGCATTCCATGCTGCTCTCTTCCTCCTGCACAGCTCAGGTTTTAGGTCGTTCATAATGTTGACTTCTCGACCTAGGTACACATAACTGCTGCATTCAGAGATGTTTGTTCCATTGAGAGTGAATGGGGCCTCAGGAACTATTTCATTTTTCATTTTGTTTATTAAAACAAATAAATTTGTTTTAATTTATTTTTTTTTAATATTTTATTACACCGCCATGTGATATACAATTACAAAGATGTTCATGTTTGGGTTTCCGCCATACAGTGTTCCAGCACCCATCCCTCCACCAGTGCCCATTTCCCAACACCAATGTCCCCACTTCCCTCCCCCTCCCCCAGCCCGCCTCTATGGCAAATTCTTTATCTCTTCTCTTACACATTGTGGATTGCAATACATACATTCAGAGATCATCATGTATATCTTTTTTCCTATATTCAATGCTCAGTTCTAGACTGGTATTATCATTTTTGACAAATATTAGCTCACTGTTCTCTTCTCTGTCCTACCCAACCACTGATTCCCACATGTTTGTGGAAGATTCCACCTTTTTTTTTTTATTGAAAGATGCTAGGTAGAGCTTTGGTTCTACAATGTTCCAACACGCACCCTCCGCCCAAACCCATCTCCCATCACCAATGACCCTACCTCCCTCCCCGCTCCCTCACCTCAACCACTTGGCGAGTTCTGTATGTCATTTCTTTCCTCTTTATATCTCCTTCCCAACAAACTTTCCTGCTCTTCGTTGACTGCAATGCATTAAAAGACATTACTGTTTCACTATTTTAGTGGACCGACGTCGCTTTGCGGCCGCGACCTGGGCTCGAACTGGCTTTGCTCTGTTGATCTGGTCTGAGGCCGTTTCGCAGCGTCCGGACAGCAAAAATGGTGGCTAGTGTGGTGGGCGAGTCACATCTGGCTGCTTCCGGGACCCCTCAGAGGCGACGGGCCCACTCCCAAAAACCCATCTGCCCTCCTCGGGTTCCATGGTCAGCTAGGCCCGGCGCAGGCCGAGCGCCAGCCTCCCCAGCCTTCCGTGAGGCCCTGTGCTGGCCCGTGGGCAGCTCGCCCGGCAGGGCCACCAGGTCCGACAAGATGGAGGGGGGGAAGGGACGACTACGCCTCCACTGACGACTTCCCGGTGATTCCCGCCTCTTGGAGCCGCCCACCTGGGCTCCGAACTGGCTTTGCTCTGTTGATCTGGTCTGAGGCCGCTTTCGCAGCGTCCGACAGCAAAAATGGTGGCTAGTGTGGTGGGCGAGTCACATCTGGCTGCTTCCGGGACCCCTCAGAGGCGACGGGCCCACTCCCAAAAACCCATCTGCCCTCCTCGGGGTTCCATGGTCAGCTAGGCCCGGCGCAGGCCGAGCGCCAGCCTCCCCAGCCTTCCGTGAGGCCCTGTGCTGGCCCGTGGGCAGCTCGCCGGGCAGGGCCACCAGGTCCGACAAGATGGAGGGGGGAAGGGACGACCACGCCTCCACTGACGACTTCCCGGTGATTCCCGCCTCTTGGAACCGCCTACCTGGGCTCGAACTGGCTTTGCTCTGTTGATCTGGTCTGAGGCCGTTTCGCAGCGTCCGACAGCAAAAATGGTGGCTAGTGTGGTGGGCGAGTCACATCTGGCTGCTTCCGGGACCCCTCAGAGGCGACGGGCCCACTCCCAAAACCCATCTGCCCTCCTCGGGGTTCCATGGTCAGCTAGGCCCGGCGCAGGCCGAGCGCCAGCCTCCCCAGCCTTCCGTGAGGCCCTGTGCTGGCCCGTGGGCAGCTCGCCGGCAGGGCCACCAGGTCCGACAAGATGGAGGGGGAAGGGACGACCACGCCTCCACTGACGACTTCCCGGTGATTCCCGCCTCTTGGAGCCGCCCACCTGGGCTCGAACTGGCCTTGCTCTGTTGATCTGGTCTGAGGCCGTTCGCAGCGTCCGACAGCAAAAATGGTGGCTAGTGTGGTGGGCGAGTCACATCTGGCTGCTTCCGGGACCCCTCAGAGGCGACGGGCCCACTCCCAAAACCCATCTGCCCTCCTCGGGGTTCCATGGTCAGCTAGGCCCGGCGCAGGCCGAGCGCCAGCCTCCCCAGCCTTCCGTGAGGCCCTGTGCTGGCCCGTGGGCAGCTCGCCGGCAGGGCCACCAGGTCCGACAAGATGGAGGGGGATTAATTTATTTTTTAACAATTACAAAAATGTTCATGTTTGGGTTTCAGCCATACAGTGTTCCAGCATCCACCCCTCCACCAGTGCCCATTTCCCACCACCAATGTCCCCAATTCCATCCCCTCTCCCCTAGCCTGCCTCTGTGGCAGGTTTGCCTTTGGCAGGAGCACAGACTGTCCCAGGACTAAATAGGTTGCCTAGGTCATCGCTGATACCATCAGACACTAGATGTCACTGTTGGCCCTCTCTGACCACTGACCGAGCCATTGCTGCTGCTCTTCAGGAATAGGTTTCTGCTTCATATACCACTATTTAGAAACCCAAAACCAGGGTTATTATTCCTAACCATCCAGCCCAGGGTCATGTTCTCTCATACTACCTGGTAGGGACACCAGGATAACGAATTCTTGATCTCTTTAGACTCTGTAGGTCGATGGGTTCTGTCTACATCAAGCCTTAAGATGTCTCCAGTAAGGTGGTATGTGAAATGCTAATAATAATATGAATTTCTCAAAAGAAGAGTTTCAGTCACAGGGTAACACAAAATGACCAACTAAACCAGATTATCAGACCCGGAGAGACAGCACAGCAGGTAGGATGTTTGCCTTGTTTGTGGCCGACCTGGGTACAATCCCTGGCATCCCATATGGTTCCCCGAGCACCGCCAAGAGTAATTCCTAAGTGCAGAGCCAGGAGTAACCCCTGCGCCTCGCCAGGAGTGACCCCAAAAAAAAAACCAGATTATCAGGATGAGAGTGGAATTTTACTTGAGACAATAGTATTTACGCATCTTGCAAAAGCATCTTGGATTTGGTATTATAATCACTTCATCACTTGGCATCCCGTTATTCATCTATTTGCTCGAGTGGGTGCCAGTAACATTTCCATTTGACCCTATCACATGCCAGTGTAGCCCAATGGCATCTGGTTGCTTCAGGAATACGGAAGGTCTTGGACGAAGAAGTCTGACCATCTTGTAGGTGGGCGGTCACATGATCTTTTGACATCCCGTGGGATCCAGTCGGTAAAGGCTCTAGTCCAGCGGTCACCTCCAAATCTCATTACAGGTCCAGCCCATCTGATTTTTGATGCCTTGGCAAATGAGACAGCGACCCTGACTCTGGAACAGAGATGGAGGTCGGAGCTCTGGATTCTTTCTTTCACTTGAGTGAGGTGTGATATTCCAAGCATAGCTCTTTCGATTCCTCTTTGAGAGACCCGAATAGCATTCTCATCCTGCTTTCGTAGGGCCCAGGTCTCTGAGGTGAATGTTAGTGCAGGGAGAACAGTGGAGTTGAAAAGATGTGTCCGGAACCGGAGGTTCTTTGTCTTTTTAGCTATTTCTTCGATGCCTTTGAAGACATTCCATGCTGCTTTCTTCCTCCTGCTCAGCTTATGTTTTAGGGTGTTCATCATGTTGACTTCTCGACCTAGATACACATAACTGCTATATTCAGAGATGTTTGTTCCATTGAGAGTAAATAGGGCCTCTGGAACTAGTTAATTTCTCATGAACATAGTTTTGTTGAGATTCAGCTGTAGACCTATCTTTCCACATTCTCGGTCAAAGTCAGCCAGCATTTGTGCCACTTGGCTAGTATTTGGTGTTATTAGAACGATGTCATCAGTGGAGCGGAGGTGGTGTAGTCGCCAACCATCTATCTTCACTCCCATTCCTTCCCATTCTAATTGTCACATGATGTTCTCGAGGGTGACACTGAAGAGTTTTTGGTGAAACGGTATCACCCTGCCGAACCCCTCTATAGACATTGATGATCACTTCTTTGTAGAATGGTGAGATCCTGGTGGTGAATCCATAATACAGCTCATGAAGGATCTTGATGTATTGGGTTTGAACACCCTGTTTGGCTAGGGCTTCGATGACTGCTTCAGTCTCCACAGAATCAAAGTCTTTCTTTAAATCAATGAACGTGAGACAGAGCGGCATCTTGAACTCCCTACAAACTTCAATGAGCTTGGTTACTGTGTGGATATGGTCGATTGTGCTGAATCCTTTTTGGAAGCCAGCTTGCTCACATGGTTGTCCTTCATTAATGTTTTGCCAATCCTGTTCAGAATGACTCAAGTGAACAGCTTGTAGATGACAGACAAGTACAGGAAAGTTGGTATTATAATATCATTCTTAAATTCAGATTCAGTTTCTTCTAGTTTTCTGGGCATATTCATTCCTCTTAAAGCTTCAAAGGCTTGGTGGTGAGATTTCAGTGAAATAACTCTTGGGAAGGACCCAGCACATCTGGGCATGTATGGTATGCAAACATGCATCCAGTTCTACTTGATTTTAGCCTGTTACCTGACCACAGCTAGCAGCCATCTCTAACTTCAATTCTTTGTGATCCCATATCTTGATTCAAGAGGAATTTACATCAAAGGGAAAAATGTCTATTGTTTCATGTCTTCTGTGCACTATCCAACCTTTCGGCTACATCTGAGTTTTCTGCGCATATTCATTCCCTCGCCACAGCCTGGGATCTCATATCTGACTTACAGAGCTCATTATAGAAGATTTATATGGAAAACCGCAATATGCTTTAGGGCTACCAGGGTCTGAAATACGTTCCAGCTGAGTAATGCCAACTTGACTAGAAGCCAAGTGTAGGGGAGGAGATAGGGCGTCAGACAGTGGCTTTTCTAAGGCTGAAAGGCTAGAAATGAGACATGCTAAAGACATTCTAAAGATGTGCAATGCAGTTTTCCAAGCCAAGTTAGCATAAATTGCCTGTTTTTTTTCCTCCTACAGTAGAGGGACTGAGGTGGGGACTGCTCAAGTCCTGGGAATGTTCTTAAGTCATGAACCACAGGGAAGGCATGCAGGGAAGGTAGGTGAACTAAAGTATCTGTAACTGACTGATTCCACACAACCTCCTCTTGTTCTGGACCATTGTGGCTCTTTGGGCAGGAAACAACCCTCTGCCCTTGCTTTTAAATAAAAGTCCTTTGTTCCACAAACCTTTGCTTTTCCTATCCCTCAGTGTCATTTTCTCTGTAAATTTCTCCAGTCTCCCTCCTAATTTACAAGCTTTTAAAATCTTAAGCAGCCTCTCTTCCTATCGTCTTCAGATGATGGCTCTACTCAACCGTAACCACCCCTCACCCTCTCCGTCTTTCCTTGATTCTCAACCAGAAGTCCCTTCCAATGGAAGGATCCTAGTGTAAAGCAAGGGCGTGATCATCTGAAAAGCAGTGATAGCGCCTCCTCTGTAAAGTCACAGTGATAGAGTCTGCTCTGTAGGAAAGTCACATCTAGTGTGGTATAGAGACAGCAGAGGTCCAGGTCTCCAGGCACCTGGTCAACTAGCTACCTAGGACGGTCATACTGACTTTTAGGTTGTGAGCTCAGCTCTGCTCAGGATAGAGAGATAGGACGTTAGTGCCAAGGCCCAGATTGCAGATGATTCAAAATGGTCGCCAGTGAAAGCTGAGTGCAGTGGGCTGCAGGGTGAAGTAATCAGTGCCTGACCTCCCTTATATACAAAGTTTGGTTGTGGCTTCTGGGTTTATTTCCTGTTGTCCTCAAAGAGAGGTGATTTATCTCTTGAGTACACATGGCTTAAGGGCTATAAAGCTTTTAGAGGTGTTAGACCTGAATTTTTTTTATATTGACTCCGAAATACAAAAAAATAAAACTGTAAAAGCTGAAAATAATGATTGCCTAAATATCTAAATAAATGTTTGCAAAGCATAATATTAGCAAATTGACTTCCTTTTTAAGTTGCCTAATCCTGAAATTTCATTACATGGAAAACAAGTTCTCACTTCCTAGAATTTTCTAAATAATGTTGATGATTGCTGAAAAAATCAGAATCAATCACAGATGCACTGAGTTCCTCATAGAGAAATAACTTTTTAGAAGTTTTTTAATTAAAAGATA
>JAJIBD010007496.1:0-88647 GCA_021461705.1 Cryptotis parvus | reverse complement strand
GGGGACAGGCCGGTCCCCCGACAGAGCTCTGACAGCTGCCCAGCCCCAAGCTGCCACTCTGTCCACTCTGCCCAGCGCAGAGTCTGAACCTTCCGGAGCATACCACATCTCCTCTCGCAATCCCTGAGCACCACAAGGTGTGACCAAGAAATCATAAATCAACACAGTTAAAAGTCACCAAAACAAGGCAGAACATATTTGCAGCTGATGAGACTGAAGATGTGGATTTCCACATCTGGCCTCCACAGCTCCCTCAGAGCTCCACCCCGCAGAAAAGCCAATCTAAGTGGCAGTGTGGTTCATCAATAAAAATGAGATGAGAGGCTACAAGAGTATCCCACCCGCACAGCAGAGCTTGGCAAGCTACCCATGTCGTATTTTATATGCCAAAACCTAGTAACAATTATAGACCTCTTTCCCATGTGAATGGTTTGAGGCTCTTTATGTTCCTGGAGCGAGCAGTTGTCCTTGGGCTACACTAGCACTTGACAGGATGTGGGGGTTGTTACTGGTGCCCGCCGAGCAAACCCATGAACAACGGGAAGACAAGTGATACAAGTAGAGACTGAAGATTCATATCCTTTATAAACTTAAATAATAAACCTTAAAATGAATCATCAGGGGCAAGAGACAGTACAATGGATAATGGGCTAGCTTTGCACACAGCTGACCCCTGTAAGTCAATGCCCCCTGCTCCATGTGTGATCCCCTGAGGCCCCCGCCAGGAGAGATTCCTGTGCAGAGAGCCAGGAGTAAGCCCTGAGCATTGCCAGGTGTGGGCCCCCAAAACAAAAACAAACAAAAATAATAATAAATAAACCAAGAGCCCAGCTAATACTGTCATGGGGAAAGTGAAGAGTGTGGGTTAACATAACAGATGAATCTAGGGAATAACTCTCATTCCCAGATTCCTGTAGCTAAAGCCACACTTTGCTGCCACGCAGTGCTAGTTTTCGCGAAGTAGATTTGGACAACACTGGAGGCAAAGCAGTACTCCAACAAGGAAGCTTCCGTCCAGGGCTGTGTCAGTGAGGTTGTAGCTTTGTCTGCTGTGACATACTACAAGCGTGTTGCTTATATCATGTGTTGAAGCCTGGGCACACCAAGGTGTGGAGAAGCAAGTCTTGGAGAAAGGAAATGCACCCACAACTGCAGATGATTGCTGGCTATGCTCAGGGGACCAGGTGCTACGGGTATTGAAACCAGGCCTTCTGTGTGCAAAGTCAGTGCTCAGGAATATTTGGGAAGCAAATTCCTACCCCCTTGATCCCTGATCGGAAGTCTCCTGCAGGCTCCCGCTCTTGCTGCGGCGGCTAAAGATGGTTCCCCGCAAGGCAGCCCCAGGCATTCAGCGAAAGGAACAGTCCATGGCCCGACTGTGGTCAGTGCGAGCAAGCGAATGAAATAGCCCCCCAGACCTCCCAGCTCCGACCTGGTGTGCGACATGGGAACTCACAGACACACGGCTGCAAACAGGTCCAGGGGGAATTTTCCAGACGCACACCTGGCCACACGCTGGCGAGACGATGAAGAATTCAGTGCAAAGAGAGGCGAGGGAAGGGGCCTCAAATGGAGTGTTTTGGAATTTAAAAACACCTACCAAGGAGGAAAAAAAAGGTTCAATAGTCATCCCTGTGCTTGCAATAAACACACATCTATAAGCATGTTCTAAATTTTTTTTCTTTTTAAAAACATTTTTAAGATTTTTTATCATTATTTTTTATTTTTTAATTATTTTTTATTTTAATTTTTTTTTAATTTTTAGCGTGTTTTTAATTTTATTTTATTTTCTTTTTGCCTTTTTGGGTCACACTTGGTGATGCTCAGGAGTTACTCCTGGCTCTGCACTCAGGAATTACTCTTGGCCATGTGTGCAGGGACCATATGGGTTGCTGGGAATCCCAACCCATATGCCCTGGAAACTGGGGTGACTGGCTTGAGAGTAGATGGAATCTACAGAAGAAAAGATCCTGCTGGTGAGAACAGACCCTCCCTCGGGGGTGGGGTTCCCTGAGACCAAAAGGGAGAAGCTGCCAGAGAAGGAGGCCAAATGGGGGGGTGGGGAGCAGAAATTGGTGTGTGTGTGTGTGTGTGTGTGTGTGTGTGTGTGTGTGTGTGTGTTGCTGAGCCCTCGGCCATGGAACCCATGCTGGAATTCACAGGTGAGAGCTGTTGGGCGGAGCCAGCACACCTCAGTGGGGACCATCACCAATCCCCAGTTTCCTCTAAACTCCCCCTATCTGGCACTATCTGTGTTCCTCCTTAGGAACCCATGCAGTGGGATGAAATTTGGGGGATGGGGCCAGAGTGATAGTACAGTGAGGAAGGCTCTTGCCGTGCACAGCGGCCAACCAGGGTTCAGTCCCCGGAACCCTTCCTAAGCACAGAGCCAGAAGTGACCCCTGAGCATCAGGGGGTGCGATCCCCCAAATGAAGAAAAACAATTGGGGGACGGAGGGGGTGGGGGCCTCTGAAGGGTGCTCAGGAGATCCAGGTCCCCCGACTCATTCTCAGCCACCTGGAGGTGCTGGTGGCTTTGGGGCCTTGGGCAGAGATGCTCAGGGGAATGGTTGGAATTCTGCACATTCCTCTGGGTTCATTTGACTGGAACCTAGAAGCACCTGAGCTCTGTGTCTGCACCACCGCTGCCTGCCGGCGGGCTCCAGAGAGCAGGGCCTGAGCTCGTCCACATCTGAAGAGAAAATCCTGGCGGCTCCATGCAGAGATTAGAGAGGTAACAAATCCCATCAGATGGGGAACCCCCCACCCCAGGCACATCCCCATTGCCATGGTTACCTCGGGGCTGGCGGAAGGCCAGCTACTGCAGACTAACTCTTGCTCTGTCCCCCCTGGTAGACCTTCTCTTCCCACGCTGCCTTCTGTTCTCCAGCTCCATGGAGGCACCTTATCCCACTGCTCCCCAATGCCCCTTCCTCAAAATCCCTCTTTGGGGGTCATAATCATTTATTTTTGTTATTTTGGGAGAGGGTGTCACACCCAGAGATGCTCAGGGGTGTCTCCCTGGCTCTGCACTCCTGGCGGTGCTCAGGGGACTATATGGGATCCTGGGGATTGAACCCAGGTTGGTCGTGGTGAAAGGCAAATGCCCTCCCTGGCTGTGCTATTGCTGCGATTCCCTCATAATCATTTCTAATACTTTATTTTCTTCTAACCTCAACTCTGGTGAAGATTCATGTTTGTATTCGCCTTAAAAACTAGGCTTATTGCTAAAGTCTTTCAAAATAAAAAAAATATTAGGGACGGGAGTCATAGCACAGCAAGGAAGGTGCTTGTCTTGCACACAGCCAAACCAGGCCCGATCCCCAGAATGAGGTTCCCCGAGCCTCACCAGGAGTCATCCCTGAACACAGAGCCAGGAGTAAGTCCTGAACACTGCCAGGTGTGGTCTCAAATCCAAAAAAAAAAAAAAAAAAAACACATAATAAAAATATATTGCTCTGTTCAATGACAGAGCAAGATAAAGAAGTTGTTCTATAATCTTGTTCTTCAAATCTACAATAAGAAAAGAAAGTTGTAATATCATAATTTCTTATATGGTTGCACAAACATTTAACTACTTAACTTAGTGGATCTCAAACCTGAAAACTGTCAAAAATCATTACTTACTGAACTAGCATCTGGGTGCTGGGCTTCAGCAATTCTTTTTTCAATATTTCACCAATATATTTCTTAAGATACCAACATTTGAAACTTGCTTTTAACCTCTTACACATCTTACCTTGACATATGTGAGCAATTCATATCTACAAGAATAAATACTGGGGCTGAGAGATAGCACAGAGGGTAGGGTGTTTGCCTTGCTTGTGGCCGACCCAGGTTTGATCCCTGGCATCCCATATGGTCCCCCGAGCACTGAAGGAGTAATTCCTGAGTGAAGAGCCAGGAGTAACCCCCTGAGCATTGCCGGTATGACCCAAAAAAATAAGTAAATAAATACTTATTTCTTTGGGGGGGAAAAGTTGTCCTCTATAAACCCAAGGAAATTCAACTCAACCGTAAGTAAAGATGAAATTCTGCAATGTGCCGCTCCTCAGAGGGAATTCACAGGGTCGTGTCAGGAGAAATAAGTCACAGAGGGGCACAAATACTCAGTGACCTCACTCATCCGTGGGACTGAAAGGAACTCTTAAACTCGGGCTCCAGATCTGCAGCTGTAGGGCTGGGGGGTAGGGGTGGAGGTGATGGCCAGCCACGGGAGGGACGGGCCAGACAGCAGCAGCACCACCGCTGAAAACCTGAATAAATATTTTGAATTCTACAGGGGAGCTCTAATAGGTGCGTATAAAGAGAAATATCTACTTGGGCTTCATGGCCGGTTCCTGGCACAGAAGTGCTAAGACTCTGGACTGTTTCCTGAGTGGCGGGATGAGAGGAAGATTTGTTATGATTCCCCAGTTGCATCCAGCAAGAGAAGTGTTTCCTGAGTCTGTGAGCGGGGCTGGGGGAGCACGTCACCCAAGGAGCGGGGGTCAGTCAGGGAGCCTCTGGGGAGTAGCCGAATTAGGAAGCGCGGGTCAGCCAGGAGCCCTCTTGGTGACAAGTCTGCACAGGAGAGGGGCAGTGTTGGGGGGGGCTGACTCCACGGAACCAGAATTACTTTCCTGGAGGGGAACCCCACCTTCCAGTGCAGAATATCTGTGGAGCAGAGAAGCAACATGAGCGTGGGACTCTGTGTTTTAGCCCTTAGGTGGGGCTTAGAGTTAATATAGAAGACAGTCGTGGTGACCATTACGGGCCGGAAGCTCCTTCTATGAAAATGCTGAAAGCTCTGTGGAACTAGGACCAACTTCCCTGGGAACTGACAGGCACTTAGACCCTGGAGGGCCCCCTGCCGGAAGTGGCCTGAAGGCATCGAGAGTTCAGGCCAGGCCGAAAGGCCTCGTCCATCCTCTCTGGGTCCCGAAAAAGCCGTCACTTGGGGAGATGGATTCCCAGAATGCCACCGTGAGGAGGTGACAACCAGGACCAGTAATTGGCTCTAGCCTGCCACATGGCCGCGCCACACAGTCCCTGCTCAAAAAGGTCCACAGCAGAAATTCCTTAGTGGTAGTGGGCGCCCGTGATCAGTGCCCAGCTGATCAAGAGGCGCCCAGGAGGGAGGGCGGGTTCTAGCCCTGGCCCGCCATCCCAGCAGAGCCTCGCAAGAAGCCATAGGAATCCCCACACCATGACGGCCGCCATTTTCAACATCCGACTCCACAGCTCGTTAGAGCTCCACCCAGCAGAAAAGCTGATCTTTCCCGCTTCGCGCAGTTGTGGTTTCACAGTTCATCAATACATGCATGAGATGTGAGGCTACTACAAGAGTATCCCACCTGCACGGCAGAGCCTAGCAAGCTACCTGTGTCGATTTAATATGCCAAATACCAGTAAACAATTATAGACCTCATTCCCATGACCTGATGGAATTGTTTGAGGCTCTTTATGTTCCTGGAGCAAGTAGATGACCTTGGGCTACACTAGCAAGTGACAGGACATAAGGAGATGTTACTGGTGCCTGCTCAAGCAAATCGATGAACAACATTGATTTGTTGCATGGGGCAGAACACAGGTTCGATCCCCAGCTTGTTCCCAGGGAAGACAAGTGATACAAGGGAGGGACAGGGCATCCCTCCTTGTGTTCCTGCCCCCCAAGAATGACTCAGCGGTGTCAAGGAGTAGGTGTGGCCCCTCATGCGAGACCGCCTCCTCTGTATGTCTCTGCACTTACCCAGCAACGACATCCTGGTCACCTCCTCTTCAGAGCAAGAATCAGGGACACACACTCCCACGCTGTACTCGGGTGCCGTCCCTAGAAAACAGCAAAGCAGTCTTGGACCTGAGCCGGTGGGGCCACCAAACTCAGGGCCTGGCTGCCCTGGAGGGGAATGAATTGGAGTGGGCAAGAGAAGAGGCCTGAAGGCCCCTCTGGACACAAATCCCCTCTGGACGGGCTCAGCTTCAGAGCACCTGAATGGACTGAAGGACTCCATGACATACCTGACTTCACTGAGGTGCTCATTCATTCATTCATTCATTCATTCATCCATCCATTCATTCATTTTTGCCTTTTTGGGTCACACCTGGAAATATTCAGGGATTACTCCTGATTCTGTGCTCAGGAAATACTCCTAGCGGGCTCAGGGGACCATGTGGGATGCTGGGGATCGAACCTGTGTCTGCCCATGCAAGGCAAATGCCCTACCAGCTGTACTATTGCTCCAGCCCCCACCCCGAATTTTTTAAGGGATGGATGATACTTCTATAATTGTTCACAAATGAGCAAGTCACCATTTGTTTATAGCCAGACACACTAGATCAAGGTCTAATTTTATGATTATAAATCAAGCCAATAATTAGAATGTCTGTTCCAATAAAACAAACACTATATTATAAATTAAAAAATAAAATAAAACCTCTTGGCTGTTCTTTCCCAAGCCTGTGTCTTAGCTGATTGTGTAAGCCTGACCTTTTGCTGTGGCATCAAAGCCTTCATCTGCTCTGGAACTGGGATGTGACTTTTGAAGGCCGGTGTAACCCTCCGGGGCATCGTTATCAGAGCCCACAGCAGGACAGGTGTGAGTGGGGGGGAAAAGGGAGGGCACCTCCACCTCCTGAAGTCAACTATTACCCCACAGTTCAGAACATCCATTTCAGAACACTTGCTATTAAACAGTCATTTTTATTAAACAACCAATAATGCCATTTCCTGTTACATCACGGGCATCTAATCTCACTTTGAATTTAGAAGAAGCCTCTTCCTTGCCCCGAGTCAAAAATCAATGCACTCCAGAGGTGTGAACCCTCTGTGATGTCATGTACCCTGATTGGGCTCACGCCTAGCCTGCCAGGACAACCTCAACTGGGTGATGAAGCAAAGGATGAGTAGGAAACGTCTTCCTTCCTTTGGGTTTCTAGAAACTGAGGAGTCAGGAGTTTAGATTAAGGCTCCTTGGAGTGGAGTTAGATTAAGGAGTTTAGATGCCCTTATGGTGGGAGTTGTTCTTTAAGGGATGCGAGATAAGAGAGTCAGGTTCAGCCTGGGGAATGGTAGAAAGGCCTACAGAGCCACAAAAGGGAGTGTGTCCTGTCCCCCCCCACACACACACCCCGTCCTGGAGGGGAAGAGCCTTTGAAGAGTCAAACAGGACCCCCAGCTCAGAGTCACTGAGACGGCTGCCTGAGATTTGACCTTAGATTTCCCACAAAGGTCATGGCTGAGAGGAGGAAGTCTTGGGGGCACCCGTGGCTGGTGGGAGCTATCTCCTGAGTGTCCTGTCCCTCAGAAGATGCAGCCAGTCCTACCAACTGGTCAACGTTTTGACGCTTTTGCAAGATGTCCTTTAGGAGAATGGTGCTTTGGGGACCTTGTGCTGTCCTGGATGGAAACCCCGGGCTCCCTGGGCAAAATGTGCACCCCACCTCGGTCCGTCCAGCCCCCTCCCTGATTCTGTTTGCCAAGACATCGGAAGAGCTGATGCGCCCTCAGTGGCAGGAAGCAAGCAGGTCTCAGCCAAGACCCCACTGGGCGCCACACCTACTTACCTGCTCGACCCACAGCTTGCAGTACTGGCCCTTGAAGTGGCCGCCGGAGCTCGGGCAGAGAGACACTCACTGAAGGAGCCCAGCCGGGCCGTGTTTCCGCTCAGCACGTTGCTCCCAAGCTTCCCACAGCATCATACACTGCAATCCAATGCACAGGAGAGGGTGCGCCCGTTACCTTCCTGCAGTGTGTTCCTGGGGAATCCACAGGTCTCAGCCTACCTCTGTAACTCAAGAAGAGACAGATGCAGGTGGCCCTGAGTCTGTATTGTGCACCTACAGCCCTCACTGGGAGGATCAGAGAGGCACGTGCTGGGCACGTGACCTGTGGCTGGAAGGAAAGAATCGCAGGTCTTTAAAAAAAAAAAAGGTGTTGGAGCAGGAGCAATAGTACAGCGTGGAGGGCATTTGCCTTGCACACGGCTAACCAGGGTTCAATCCTGGCATCCCATATGATTCCCTGAGCACCGCCAGGAGTAATTCCCGAGTGCAGAGTCAGGTGTAACCCCTGAGCATCACCAGGTGTGACCTGTTGCAGGACTCCTCTAAGAGCCTCTGCATCTGCTCTGAATTGCCGCCTGCAAATCACTTCGTAGATAAGGGGATAGTCTAAATGTGGCAGTTTATCTGACCATGTATTCTGTACTAGCTGGTATAAATATTTTCTCATGCTACCACAATCATCGTGGGACTAGCTAGATCTTACCAGCATATTTGCCTGGCCACATTGGATCCCTAAATAATTAGACCAGAGAGAAATGCTGTTTGCCTCCAAGCAAGCAAGCATGGCTCCCTGATAACTCAAAGGCAACTAAAATACAAAATTACCGTGAAGTAGACGAGACTTGTGAAGGCTTGGAGAAATATTTAACTGGTACTAGTATTAGACTTTGGTACAGAGACAAGCCATCTCAGAAACCCCCTTCTCTACCCTATAAAGGCTTTTCCAGGCAGATCTTGGCTCAAGACATTAGCATATAAAAGGGCCTAGGTGAGGTGCTGGGAGAAATTACCTGAGGGCATTTGACCCTCCCTGCTTTCCATAATAGTGGGAGGGAGGTCTGAGTTGCAGGGGTATAAAACTAGCCTGCTTCCTCTCTCGCGTCTCTCTTTTGGGCTCTCTCTTTGTGAGCTCGCACCCTTCTTGGGAGTCTTGTCTTTGTCTCCTCTTTACAGGGCCTTTACATGTGGAGGTCGCCATTTTGGCCTACACGTGACTGGGGTTCTAGCCAGGAATCCTAAGCACAGGGTATTTCCTATTGCTGATTTGTATGCCTGAACCTGTGATTAGGAAAGCCTTTAAAACTGCATCGGATTCCTGAGTCTTCACCCATTCCCTGCCCCGGCCGGAGGTAGACTGGGAACTTGCTTCCCGGCACTGTTGGGGACCCCGGCAGCGTCCCTGACAGTGACCCAAAAAAGCAAAAATTTAAAAAAAAAGGCGCTGACCTCCCATAAAAGCAGCCTTGCTGGTCGGTCACTCATGTCCCAGCTCTTCAGATTCACGAATTAAATCAGCTGCAAGCCAAGCAGCTGAGATTCAAGGACATGCCATCTCCCAGGTGAAAATTTGGGGGTCCTCGGGAAGGGGATCCAGTGAATGAGAGACCACCTGGCAAGAGAGCAAGCGAGCCAAGAGCAAGAGAGAGGGGGAGCCTGCGAGAGCCGCCCCTCCTCGGAGAGTTGGAGAGCCTGGGGCTCCCTTTCCAAATCCCACCCCCCCCCCCCCCACATCCCCTTTCTGATCCGCTCCTTGTTTCCTGGGTATGATAATTGCCTAAAGTGACCTGACATTCTCCACCCTAGCTCCAGCTGTATCAGCGGGACTGGGGTTGGGACATCAGAACCCCGAAACTGTGCTGTGACTAACTTTGTAAACCACAGCGTTTAAATAAAATTAAAAAAAAAAAAAGCGGGGCTGTACAGCAGGCTTAAGGTGTTTGCCTTGTATGTAATCGACCTGCGTTTGATCCCCCAGCATCCCATATGGTCCCTCAAGCACCACCAGGAGTAATTCCTGAGTGCAGAGCCAGGAGTAACCCCCTGAGCATCACCAGGTGTGACCCAAAAAAAAAACAAAACAAAAGTGTGTGGGCCTGGGGTATGGTTCAGTGGTAAGAGCCCGTGCCTTATTTTTTACTTTTTTTTTTTTTGTAACTTTTATTATACCACCATGAGACATACAATTACAAAGGTGTTCATAATTGGTTCTTGGTAATTCCAGCACCCATCCCTCCATCAGTGCCCCATTCCCATCACCAATGTACCCACACCCTCCCGCCCACCCCCAGGCTGCCTTTCCCTCTCTCTCTCTCTGTCTCTCTCTCTGTCTCTGCATCTCTCTCCCTCTTCTTCGTGCCTTATTTTTAACCTTGTTTTGTTTGGGGCCACACCCAGTGGTTCTCAGGGCTTATTCCTGGCTCTGAGCTCAGCGATCACTCCTAGGGGTGGGAGCTCAGGAGACCAGATGCAGTACCGGGAATCAAACCCAAGGAGGCTGCCTACGAGGCAACTGCCTTTCCTGCTCTACTATTGCTCCAGCCCCAGCTCATGGCTTGCACAGGTGAGGCCCGGAGTTTGCTCACAGGAGAAAACACTCAGTCACTTCACTTTATCAGTCAGTTTTGTAGGACCAGACTTCAGAGAATGCTTCTCCGTTGGGCGATGGCCAGCTTGCCTAGCTTCAGAGTAGAGATTGCCAACATCCGGTCCACGCTCTTAGTTCAACACTGCTCTTATGTTTGCACTTCTTCCTTCTTTTTAATTTTATTTGTATTATTTTCATTTAATTTGGAGGGTGGGGTCACACCCAGCAGAACTGAGCTTACTCCTGGCGTGGGGACCCTGTGCCACACTGGTTATCGAATGAGGTTCATCGCATTCAAGACCAGCACCCGCCCCTCAGGTTGAAAAATATATATATATATAGTTGGAGATTGCTTCTGATTCACCGTTACTCTGAGGGGAAATGGCCTTTCTAAAAAAAAGTTTATTATATCACAGTGAGATAGATAATTACAAAGCTGTTCATGATTGGGTCTCCGTCATACTGTTCCGGCATCCATTCCTCCACCAGTGCACATTTCCCGACACCACTGTCCCGCTTCCCTCCCCCCCAACCCCCACCTGCCTCCATGCTTTTATGCAGACACTTCTCTCTCTCTCTCTCTCTCTCTCTCTCTCTCTCTCTCTCTCTCTCTCTCTCTCTCTCTCTCTCTCTCTCCTTTTGCACATTGTGGTCTAGTACAGTCACTGAGGGGTTATCACATACATACCTTTACCTACTTTCAATACTGTTCTAGTCTAGTGTTACCAAGTACTGTTGAATGGCCATTACTTTTAATAATGACCTATCTTTGGGTGTTCTTGTTTTGTTTATTGTGGTGTGGGGGGGCACACCAAGCGTTGCTCAGGGACTATCCCCAGCTCTGTTCTTGGGGGTTGCTCCCAGCCATGCAGGGGGAGGAGTGCGGAGGGGGGGGGGCGTGCATTGTTGGTACTGAATCCAAGTCTTCCTCAGGCTCAGTCCGAGCTCAGTCCTTTGACCTCTTTCTGACCCATAAGGAGCCTGAAGATCAAGTCGCTGCCTCAAATCTTCTCTGTCCTTCCTTATGGCTTTCCCGTTTATCCTTGGTCCTTTTTAAATAGGTTCCCAATATAGTGCCTAGACAGTCTGAAGTAGCTGGTTTGGACTTTACGTTCACGCCCCTCCTCAGGGGCACTGGCTGAGTGGGGGCGGGCGCGGATCAGGTCCTGGGGGCCTCATTGAACTTTCTTTCCTCTCCTGCAGTTTTGGTTTTTTTTAATTTAATTTTTATTTATTTATTTTTATTTTGCTTTTTTTTTTTTGTCGGATCACCGACACCCACCCTGCAGCAGCTTTTTCTCAATCCGGCCCAGGTATGCTGGTCCAGAGACTCTCACACATGGGGCAGAGCTGTTCCTTGCTCTCCCTGTACACAGCCATTCATGAGGCAGTCGGGAGGCATGGCGGGTTCTAGCCCTGGCCCACCACCTCGGCAGAGCCTCACAACAAGCCAGACCACCCCCTCCTCACTCCACGGGCGCCGCCATTTTCCACTTTTGGACTTCCCTCTCGTCAGAATTCCACCCAGCAGACCAGCGCATCACAGCCCGGCTCGTGTGGCCGCTTAGCGGCCGCAGGGTTCATCAATAAATGCTTTATTTGAAGGTGTTTAAAAGAGTTTGCCTCCCGCCGGCAAGCCTGGCAAGCTTCTCGTGTTGTATATGATATGCCAAATTCCAGTAACAATTATATTAGGTCATTCCCATGACCTAATATAATGGTTTGAGGCTCTTTATGTTCCTGTAGCAAGCCGATGATCCTGGCTCTACTGGCATGAGACAGGACAAATGGAGATATTACTGGTGCCCGCTCTAGCAAGTAGATGATCAACAGGAAGATCGTGATCGTGATTTTGCTTTTTTGGGTCCCACCCTGTGATGCTCAGGAGTTACTCCCTAGCTCTTCACTCAGGAATTACTCCCTAGCAATACTTGACGACCATATATGGGATGCCAGGGATCGAACTCGTACAAGGCAAACACCCTACCCACTGTGCTATGGCTCCGGCTCCTGTAGTTTCATTTTTCCCCTCAACTTTTTTCTGTTTTGTTTTGTTTTTTTGGTCACACCCTGCAATGCTCAGGGGGTTACTCCTGGCTCTGTCCTGGCTCGGCTCTCAGGAATTACTCCTGGAGGTGCTTGGGGGACCATATGGGATGCCAGGGATCGAATCTGGTTGGCTGCGTGCAAGGCAAACGCTCTCCCCACTGGACTATCGCTCCACACTTCCCCCAACTTCTTACAGCACTTTCATTTTCCCTTTGGAAGCCAAGTTATCATCACGTTGGCAGAAATGACGGTTTTTACATTTTCCGGAACAACCGCATCCTGCTGGTGCCCCTGGGCTCGGGACGGAGAGTGCAGAAGAGTGCAGGGGGCCCATAGCACAGGAACATGAGAGGCTTGTCGGAGCCGGAATGTTCTGTCTGAATTATGGGTGTTATACAGACCGACTCATGTGCTAAAGTAACTACCGCCACACACGCAGAACTAATTTTGGGGGCTTTCCTTTTTTGGACATTGTGCTATAATTACACAGGGCAAAGTCACAGGATAAGAACTCCTCAAGGCACTAACCTGGCACGCAGCCAACCAGGAGTTGATCCAAGACACCGCAGGGGTCCCTCGGCTCAGTACAGAGCCAATAAAAAAAAAAAAATCTCTGAGCATCGCTGGATGTAGCCCCCAACCAAAAATAAAATCAGAAATTAAATTTACGGAGTGATTTCACAGGACAGGCTGTGTCTAGTCATAGCCACGGAGGCAGCTTCCAGCCACAGCGTGGGCAACGTGATCTCTGGTTCACGAGAGACCAGCGCACAGGTCTCTTACTCGAGCTGAGCTCTGAGCCCGGGGGCAGAGAATTGCCAGGATCTGTTTGTCGGTCCAACACCGGCACCCAGGCCACTTCCAGCAGTGGGCAGTGCTCTCTGCCCTCAGCATTTCCCAACAGACTCTCCCGCATGGCCAGGCCAGACCGCGCTCATCTTCAGGGTTTGTTCTGCGTGCCTGAGCAGGGGTTCCCCCGACCGATCAGGGACACGCCCCTGCCCCTGAAGGCCCAGGTCCCATGCCCACACCCACCTCCTGGTGCCGAGAAGGTGCCAGGCCCGCACTTGTTGGTTCGTCTGGAATGTTCCTCCTTAGTCTGTCCTTGGAATGCTGACTCATCCTCTGCGTCTACACTGCAGGCTGGCCTCCTTAGTGTCTGGGTCTAAAGACAGCACCGTTCAAGGGCCTGTCTCCTGGTCCGAGGGGGCTGTGCCCCACTCGTGTCTGGCTCAGGGGAGCCCCATAAACATTCACCCGGTTCAACTAAACTTGGAAAAAAATAAAATTCAATTGCCCCAAATCCCATTCCAGCCTGTATTTTTGAGGCTGTCCCTGCCTCGAGAATAAACAGGATTTTAAAAAATAGATTTTGGGGGACAGTGGGTAAAGCTCTGGCCTTTGCATGGCTGACCCTGGTTGGATGCCCAGCATTGCCAAATTTGGCAAAGGGAAATAATTAGCTGCATTTCTTATGACCTTTATTTTTTGAAGAGCAGGGAATTAAACCCAGAACTCATGCACGCCGAGGCATTCTATTTCTGAGCCATATTCCCAGTCTCTGGTGCATTTATTTCTTTATTTATTTGGCTTTTTGGGTCATATCCGGCAATGCTCAGGGGTAACTCCTGGCTCTGCACTCAGGAATAACTCCTGGCCACTTGGGTGACCATATGGTTTTTTTAGGTCACACCCGGTGATGCTCAGGGGTTACTCCTGGCTTTGCACTCAGGATTTACTCCTGGTGGGGCTCAGGGGACTATATGGGATGCCAGGGATCCAACTCTGGTTTGCCACATGCAACGCAAATGCAATACCTGCTGTGCTATTGCTTGGGGGTGTTGGAGGACAGGTTTAGCTAACCTGGGAGCTTTGTTGTTTCGCCCACTCCCAGCTTAATCTTATTTAAGCCATGGTTCATTCTAATGAGACCTCTCTTCTATGTAAACACTGCTAGAGAGTGTGGCAGTTACAGAAGTCACCTTGATTGAATAACTTCTGACTTATACATCTACTAAGACTTCCATGTTTCTAGATTGGGCACAGCTCCTCTTTATACCCACTGCACCCAGCGTGGGACAGTTAGAATTTACCAGGAGACTACCACCCTGGCTACGCTGAGACTATAGGAAGACTATAGGAAGGATCATACTAGTTTGCTCTAAGCAGGCGAGTGCGACCCTTTCAGTAAACGAGAACAAGATACTAAGAATCACCCTGGTGCAGATAATAATAAGAAAGACCTTGTGGGCACCATCTAGATTACATGAAGCTCATGAAGTTAAGATGTATTACTTTATACCAGCTCTCTCTCTCTCTCAGTGTTTTCACTAAGAGATAATCTTGGTAGAAAGGATTAGAGGGGGGCGGAGCAATAGCCCAGCGGTGAGGGCGTTTGCCTTGCACGGCCGGCTCATGCCGGCCTGGGTTCGATCCCCGGCATCCCATATGGTCCCCCGGCGCCGCCAAGAGTAATTCCTGAGTGCAGAGCCAGGAGTAGCCCCTGAGCATTGCCGGGTGTGACCCAAAAAGCAAAAAAAAAGAAAGGATTAGACCTTGGCATAACCTTTTGTTTATACCTGCAATAGGGTGTGGCACTACACTCTATTTAGAGTTCTTTGTTGACATGACCCCCCGGTTGGATTACTTTGGTGTATATAAGGGCTGACTTGAGGCCCCTTCAGGCTTCACCTTTTGGCTTTGGGCCTCTTGGCTTTTCGGCTTTTGGCTTTTGGCTTTTGGGTTTTGCTTTTTGGCCTTTTGCTCCATCTTCTGGGTAGGTCTCAGCTCGGGTGAGATCCTCTCTCTTTGGTGGGAGACTTAGGCTTTTGTGGATGGTCTAAGTTCAGACCAGAGCTAAAGTTTGTTCATTATATTGGAGTGCTGTGGAAGAGCTTTTGTACTATTAAAAGCCATTTTTGGAACTACCCGGACTCGTGAGTTTTCATCTGTTCTCCCGGCATCCTCGGAGGTAGAAGAAAAACTTCTGCCCTGACACTGTTGGGGGACCCTGGCAGCGTTCCCGACGTGGGGGTGGAGGGAGGTGTCGGGGAAGGCCCGCCAGGGTCCCCGACAGTATCAGGACAGAGGTTGTCTTCTACCTCCGAGGACGCCGGAGAACAAATGAAAACTCACGAGTCCGGTGCAGTTCCAAAAAATGGCTTTTTAATAGTACAAAAGCTCGTCCACAGCACTCCAATATAATGAGCAAACTTTAGCTCTGGTCCGAACTTAGACCCTACAAAAGAGCCTAAGTCTCTCACCAAAGAGAGAGGATCTCACCCGAGCTGAGTCCTACCCAGAAGAAGGAGCAAAGGCCCAAGAGCAAAAGGCCAAAAGCCCAGGGAGCCAAAAGCTGAAGGCTGAGGAACCAAAAAGGCAAAAGGTAAAGGTGAAGGGGCCTCAAGTCAGCCCCCTTATATACACCAAAGTAATCCAATCGGAGGTTGTCATGCCAACAAAGAACCCTAAACAGAGTGTAGTGCCACACCCTATTGTAGGTATAAACAAAGGTTACACCAAGGACTAATCCCGAGATTATCTCTTATGTAAAAACACTGGAGAGAGAGGGGCTGATATAAAGTAATACATCTTAACTTCATGAGCTTCATGTAATCTAGATGGTACCCACAAGGTCCTTATTATTATCTGCACCAGTGTGATTCTGAGTATCTTGTTCTCATGTACTGAAAGGGTCATACTCGCCTGCTTAGAGCAAACTAGTATGATCCTTCCTATAGTCTTCCTTTAGTCTCAGCGTAGCCAGGGTGGTAGTCTCCTGGTAAATTCTAACTGTCCCACGTTGGGTGCAGTGGGTATAAAGAGGAGCTGTGCCCAATATAGAAAACATAGAAGTCTTAGTAGATGTATAAGTCAGAAGTTATTCAATCAAGGTGACTTCTGTAACTGCCACACCCTCTAGCAGTGTTTACATAGAAGAGAGATCTCATTAGAATGAATATTGGTTTAAATAAGATTAAGCTGGGAGTGAGCAAAACAACAAAACTCCCAGATTAGCTAAACATGTCCTCCAACAGGGGGGATAAGGGATGCTGGGGATCAAACCAGGGTTGGCCGCGTGTGCATTTTTTAAATAGACTAAATTATTTCTAAATTATAATCTTTATCAGCAGCTGGGGATTCCAAACTCTCAAGCCTAACATTGAAGGATGTAGAATTATTGAGTAAGGGTTTCAGTATTGGCCCTAGGGCCAAAGAGATGGTTCAGCAGCTGCGTAAAGCTGTCATGTGGGGGGGCTGGGTCCACTCCCGAGTCACCTGGCGCTCTGAGTACCTCTAGCAGTACCCCAAACACAGAGTTAGGGGAAAGACCCACATCACTAGGTGTGCCCCCACCTAGAAGATAGAATCTATTCTCACCCTTCGACAAAACCCAGGAGAAAAATGTGCATTGCTTTCAAGATTGATTTGTAGCGTAGAATTCTAGAAGCTTCTGCAGTCTCCAGCTTTGTGTACAGCCTTAAGTACACGAAGTACAGCCACATTTTACAACATGAGATGAAGGACTGGAGAGATAGTACAGAGGTTAGGGCGATCCTGGTTCCAGCCCCATCTGGTCCCCAAACATTGCCAGGCGTGATTGCTGAACACAGAGCCAGGAGCAGCCCTTGGGGGGCTGCCAAGTATGTTAATAAAAAAAAAAAAAGAAAAGAAACTCAGTTTTTAACGTGAGATGATGCAGACAGGAATGTAGTCCAGAGATAGAGAATTTCCTGGCCTGGGGAAGGCATGAGTTTGGTTCCCCAACTTAAATAATAATCATCCTGCAATTAAATGTAAGACGCATGCCCGGGCCTTAATGTCCTCCACTCAATCTTAGAAGTTAATCACCTCTGCGTTCTAGTACCATAAAAGCATCATCACCATGAGAGAAAGCCGTTTTGTTTAAATGATTAAATTCTTGTTTCTCTTCTAAGCTGTGTTCTGCACTGTACACCGGCTGGATTCATGGTCTCCCGACTGTGGTTTGGTGTGTGATGCACACGGTCTATTCACATTTGCTTCCTTGCTGATAATTAGCTGGAAAGAACAAGCTGCTCTTTTCAGACTCACCCCCTGGGCACAGTCCTGATCAAACCACAGTGGGATTGTCACAGAAGGAATGAGAGAATAAACTCAGAATTCAAATCCACCTGCTGCTTCCAATCATATAACCGTCATTCCAAGTTTTCATTTCCAAAATTACAAACAGCTCATTTCAAGTCTGCTGGATTAGCTGGTGGGCAAATTTGCTTCCTCACATGGTGGTGATGCTCTGTGGCTATTAGGATGCAGAAATGAATCATCTCTAGGTTTCCGCAGAGGCACAAAAGACCTTTGACCCATTTATAACATGGGTTCTGGGGGCCAGAGAGATAGCATAGTGGGTAAGGCACTTTGCCTTGTACACAGCCAACCCAGGCTCAATCCCTGACATCTCATATAAGCACCACCAGGAGTGATTCTGAGCACAGAGCCAGGAGTAACCCCTGAGCATTGCTGGGTGGCCCCCCAAACCAAATATAATTAAAACTAAATAAAATGTGGATGCTCTTATAACGGGAAGCCAAAGACCGCAGATGTTTCTAGAACGCTAAGATGCAGCAAACCTTTATCAAGCATCTGCCACGACACTGTGTTGCCCTGGACGTGGACATTTCAGTGCTTAGTCCTTTAGCTGGTGGCACAGGGCTTAGGAGTAAAATCCGACCATCTGCTGCTGGACACCTGGTGGTACTATGGTCCCCTGCATTTGCTGCCCAAGTTTCTTTCATTGAGGGGGACACGGAGGGGAGGCTTGGACCACACCAAGCAGTACTTGGGGTGGTGCTGTTCCTGGTTTGGAGTTCTGCTGCGCTCTTGCCCTGTACGTGGCTGTCATCTTAGGGGCCCACGTGAGTGTCTGGGCTAGCCTTGCTCGGCCCGGTCTCTGTTCCAAACCGCAACCGGTCCGGTGCTTTGGCCAGACAACGCCTCCAACCACACCCCCCAAAACACCCCTTACCTTAATCCTTAGCCTGTACCCTGATGCCCTGCTGAGAATTATCTGTGGCCATCAGGGATGACCCAATACAGTACAGTGCATAGGGCACTGCATGCCCGGCCAGCGGCAGGCGCTTCTTCCACGAGGCCCACCTGGACTTGAATCCCAGCACCCCTGTGTTCCCCAGAGTGCAGAGCCAGGAGTAAGCCCTGAGCACCCCCGCATGTGGCCCCCCAAACAGAATAAGATGAAACACACACACACACACACACACACACACACACACACACGCACGCACGCGCACGCACGCATGCACACACACACACTGAGCTCTGCATTTTGGATCAGAGATGGAGCTCCAAAACGTGATCACACAGCAGGGAATGGATCAGGAAGACATTAAGCAGGTGAGAATCACGCGTGCTCTATTCCCAGTTTAAAACTAAACTTGAGGGCCCAGGAGACAACGCAGAACTCAGGGTGCATTCTTGGCACGGGCTTGACCTGATTCAATTCCTGCCACCGCCTGGTCGCACAAGCAACAGCTGGTATGGCTCTGGCGGGGCTCCCCACACCGCCTGAGGGGACCCCATAGGCCTGGCCCAGCAAGGCCCAGCATGTATTATTAGAATGCCACAGGCTTGGCTGAGGAGGGCCAGTGGGGGCCTGGCACCTCCTGAGCACCTCTCGGGAGGTCCCCAAACAACCTACAACTTGAGGGTAGGCATAAAATATATGTTAAGGCACTTGTCTTGGGCATGGTTTGATCCCCAGCATTCCAAGGATTCTGGAGCACCACCAGAAGTAGCTCCTGAGCACCATAAGGCAATTTGACTCCTTGTCTGAAATCTGCTGGGCTCCCAACTGCCTCCCCCAATGCCGCGCCAGCCCCCTGGGCCGAATTCTGAGAGGGTGCTTCCCTTTGTGCTCCATAGCAGATCCGCACTCAGTTGCATTGACACGCCGCGCACTCTTGCACACATTCCTCTCCTCCGTGCTATGTCTGCCACCCTCCAGGTTGGGACACCTGCTTAATGTCTTCCTGATCCATTCCCTGCTGTGTGATCATGTTTTGGAGCTCCATCTCTGATCCAGAATGCAGAGTTCAGAGTGTGTGTGTGTGTGTGTGTGTGTGTGTGTGTGTGTGTGTTTCACCTTATTCTGTTTGGGGACCACATGCGGGTGCTCAGGGCTTACTCCTGGCTCTGCACTCAGGGATCACTCCTGGTGGGACTCTGGGGAACACAGGGGTGCTGGGATTCAAGCCCAGGGTCAACCTCGTGCAGAAGCGCCTGCCGCTGACCTGGGCATGCAGCTTTCTGCTGCTCATTTTGTTTGCCGGATTCATGGATGGGAGATACAAGCTTGGGAACGGTCACCCAGGCGCGAAGCCCCACTCCCCACTCAGTCAGGGCGTTGACATCTATGTCTGGACCTCCGCTCACTGACCTATCACAGAGCTGTTTCCGCCGGGGGCTGTTAAAACTCTGAGACATCGTCTCTGCAGGACAGGGGCCGCCGTGCCCAGAGACAAGCACTCTCTAAATATTGACTCTTACTGTTTTCCCAGCCCCGGACTGTCTGGAAAAACAAGGTCAGAACCATGCCCTGAGCCCAGTCCTCTGGGGCAGAAAGAGAGACAGCATCAGAGGTGCAGCTGGTGCATTCAGATGGAAATCAGGGGACAGACAGACGGATGGCGGGAGCCTCTGCATCATGCTCTCGGTTCCGTAAATCACCCCATGCTTTCTTGGACCATTCACCTTGGAGTCATTTTTTCCTTTGTTTTGATTTGGGGTCACAATGGGCTGGTCTCAGCGTTTACTCCTGGCGCTGTGCTTGGGGTCATCCCTGTCAGTGTTGGGGACCCACATGCTGAGCCAGGGTCAGCCAGGAGCAAGACAAGCAAGTGTCTTATCTGTGCTATCTCTCCACCCCTCTTATTACTATTATTAATTATTTTTAACTAACGTGTGTGGGAAAGCCAGCTTTCCCACGTTTAGAGCACCACTGGTGGACGAATGGGCTCAGAAATCATTAAGGGACTGTGATAAATTACAATGACTGGCACATCCCCAGGAACCTGAGCTGGTGATGGATTGTGTCTTGGACAGTCTTAGCCAGCTTCCAAGGCCCGTGTTTGTTTCCTTGACTTTCTGTCAATATCATGGAGGGTTATAGCAAAACCTAACCCTGTCCGGGGGGCTTTTTAAAGTAACCTTTGACGCAGGGCAGAGTCTCTGCCTGCCCGCCCTGTGCTAGGCTGATGAGGGTGGGTCCCAGAAGGGAGTAGGTTTTGGTCCTTGCCTGCCCCCCTATAGACTCTCAGAGGCCGGAAAACCTCTTGCAACACAACTACAGTCATCCTCAAGGTCCGACTCCGCAGCTGGACACAGCCCAATCCCTATGGTGGCGGGCGCAAAGCGCCTTCACAATATCTCAAAACCTGGTATAGCACAAATGTATGGGAATCAGAAGTTAGGTAAGACAGAGAAGGGAACAACATGCTAATAATCGTCGAAAATGATACCAACCGAGAACTGAGCATTGAATATAGGCAAAAAGATACACATGATAACTTCTAAATGTATGTTTGTAATCCATAGTGTGTAAGAAAAGGAAGAGAGAGAGAGAGAGAGAGAGAGAGAGAGAGAGAGAAGATAAAGAACCTGCCATAGAGGCAGGCTAGGGAGGGAGAGGGAAGTGGGGACATTGGTGGTGGGAAATGGGCACTGGTGGAGGGATGGGTGCTGGAACACTGTATGACTGAAACCCAAACGCGAACATCTTTGTAATTGTAAAAAAAAAAAAAAAAAAAAACACTGAAGGGGCCGGAGCGATAGTCCAGTGGGTAGGGCGTTTGCCTTGCACATGGCTGACCCGGGTTCGATCCCTGGCATCCCATATGGTCCCCTGAGCACCGCCAGGAGTAATTCCTGAGTGCAGAGCCAGGAGTAACCCCTGAGCATTGCCAGGTGTGACCCGAAAAGCAAAATAATAATAAATAAATGAATGAATGAATAAAAAAATAAACACAGTTCATTGGCCGTTATCTCCCAGCGTCTTATTCCCATCAGCACACCTCTCATGTTGAGTGGTACAGCTGCCGCCTTCCATGCTCCAAGAGCAGCTTCAATCCCCGTCCCCAAGAGCACCGTCGGGAGTGATCCCAGAGCACCACAGGTGACCTCAAAGAAATTATGCAGCAGAAAATAACTATTGCTTCATAGCAGGCTGTTTTGAGCTACCTGACGAGGCCAAACTTTTGTTTATCTTTATGACGTGCAGAGTCATGAGTTTGCCGAGACAAAATAAATTAGTTGTGTGCTAGGGGAAAATCACATTTTATTTTCTGGCTTTGGGGAAAAAAAAGCAAGTTTTGACCTTCTATCTGGTTGGTGGATTTTCATCAGCGTCCGCAGGGACTCATTTTCCTTGGAGATGTGACTCCACCGAAAACAAATCTGACTTTCGCCTCTTCCTGGAAGAGAGCTCTGTGTCCCTTTAGCTACGAGGATAATTTTTTGGAAACTAACATAAACTAGATTACCTACCAAAAGTGTATCCATAGCACTTCCAAAGGGATCTGGCGTCAGCTGGATTCCTTCCAGCCGCAGCCAGGACCGAGACCAACAGTCCTTATTGCTACCAGACTTCTCAAGAGGGTCAGGAGAAGGCTCAGGGCGTGAGCTTCTGCCTGGCTTGTGCCAGGACCAGCGTTTGGTCCCGGGCATTGTTTGTCCCTCCCAATGCCACCAAGTGTACCCTGTGGCCCCCTGCAGTGCTGGCCTGAGCACCGTTTAACCTGGTTTGCTGAGTGTCAGGAAGTGGTCCTGGGCCCCCAAGCACTGGGCCCATAAAAAGAACCGTAACCACGGAGGAGTCTTATTTCCCAAATAATGAAGCCACTTATCAGAAGCTGATGAAAAAGAAATCAGTCAAGTCCCTCGCACCAGTGTAATTATGTCACCCGCCTCAACACTAGCAAAAGGCGCCACGGGACTGACAAACTCTCAGCTTACTAAGCGTCGGGTCCCCTGAGAGTCCTCTGCGAGGATGAGCTCAGCTTCCCTCACGCCTTCGGCAGTCAAACTTCCCTCAGTGACTCAGGGGCCAGCTGTGAACTGAGGCTCTTTGGGTCTCCTCTCTTTGTTTCTTTGTTGTTTGTTTGTTTGTTTCCTTCCTCAAGAATTGTTCTGGGATGCTCAGGCATGAGCCCCAGGGTGCCCGCCCCACTATAATGTCCATCCCCACCTAGCCCAATTCACCACTTACTTCTGAGCGGTATTCTTTGGGCGCTGCTGAGTTCAGATCAGAAAGGAATTCATGAGTGTCTTGCAGGCACTTGGCGGGAAACGTTCCTTACAGGAAAGACACGAGGGAACTGGAACTGAAAAGAAAGCAGGAAGAGCAGGAAAGCTGGGGCCATGGCCCCCCAGAGCCTGACCAGTCAGAACGCTCCTGGCGACAAAGGGCTTTATAGCCATGAGCCTCCCGTCCCGCGGGTTGGCGGGAAGGTGGTACGCCGCGCCAGAGACATGCTGCTTCTCTTGGCCACCTGCAAAGCGCGAGAAGGAACAAACCATGGAAACCGATTGCTGTGCGGCTCGTCATTGCTGAGAGACATGGCTGAGCTTGGCCCGCTGAGCACCTGGCTTCCTTTAGTCATGCAGATTAACGCTGCCAAGCTCATGGGGGGGACCAGGCTGGCTCGCTCCAATTCCATGACCTTGGGCCTAGCTCAGGCTGGGAAAAATAGAGCGAGGATGGGTAAGTGGCCGCCCTCGGTTTTTGCCCCCAGAAAGGTCATAAATCCAATGTATGTAACATCTGGACCGGCGAGAAGCCAAGGGCTCATCGCGTGTTTTAGGCCTCTTCCACGGAGCTGGCCTGACCTGGAAAGCAATAGAGGAGTCCTGGGAGGAAGGATGATCCCGCTGGGGGGCACACAGCTGTACGAGGAATGGGAAAGGAAACAGCATCTTCGGACCAGAGGGGTCACAGCTCTGGTCCCTTGGCACATTCACCCCATCCACTAAGCGGTAACAGGATGGGCTGGAGTTGGGAGTTGGTCCCAGGCTAAGGCCTTCCCTGCAGCCTGCCCCAGTTGGGGCTTGGTAAAGTTCTCTTCTAAGCACAGAGCCAGGACTAAGGCCTGAGCTCATCTGGGTGAGATCCAAAATGAAAAAGAATAATCAGGGGCCGGAACGTTTGTCTTGCACGTGGCCAACCCAGGTTTGATCCCGGCATCCCATATGGTCCCCAAGGACCACCAGGAGTTAATTCCTGAGTGCAGAGCCAGGAGTAGCCCCTGAGCATGGCCAGGCATGACCCAAAAAAGAAACTAACTAACTAAATAAATAAACAAGCAAAGAAACAATAGTAAGATGCTAAGCGGCTTCTTGGGAACATAACTCAGGGAAGCAACCATGAGCTTCCTCCTGTCCCAGCCTGGTGTTGCTGAACCCCTCGCTGGTTCCATGGTTCTCGGGGACCCCAGATTCTAGAGCATCCACTCCCGTTTCTCAGGCGGCTTGACCCTGCCCTCCCCTGCGGGCAATGCCCAAGGTAAGGCTCCATGCCCTGCGCTCTGCCATCCCACTACAGCTCCAGAGGAAGCGGCTAAACCCGCCTGCTGCTCCGTGATCCTGCACTCGGACCCAAAGGAAAACGGTGCTTTGGTCAGCTGTAGTGGGTCAGTATGCTGAACCAGAGACTCTCAGACATGGGTCAGAGCTGCTCCTTGCTCTCCCTGTGCCCAGCCGCTCATGAGGTGCCCGGGAGGCATGGCGGGTTCTAGCCCTGGCCTGCCACCCCAGCAGAGCCTCACAAGCCAGACGACCCCCTACTCCTTGGGGCCCACCATTTTCCTCATCCGGACTTCCCTCTCATCACAACTCCACCCAGCAGACCAGACTATCACAGCCCGGCTTGCGGCTGCTAGCGGCCGTGCGGTTCATCAATAAATGCTTTATTTTTTTTTCAGAGGTGACTACAGCAGTATGCCACCTGCACGGCAAGCCTGGCAAGCTGCTCGTGTTGTATTTGATATGCCAAATACCAGTAACATTTATATTAGGTCATTCCCGTGACCTAATATAATTGTTTGAGGCTCTTTATGTTCCTGGAGCAAGCGGATGCCTTTGGCTTCTACTAGCATGAGACAGGACATATGGAGATATTACTGGTGCCCGCTCTAGCAAATAGATGATCAACGGGAAGATAGTGATAGTGATAGTGGGTCAGTGTGTGTGGGCAGGTGTGGGGTCAGGGAGGTGACCTCACTCTGCAGAGCAGGAGGTGGGGCTGCCTGTGGACACCCAGAAGTTCCCTCCCCCAGAGCGCTGACACCTTATGTTCAATGAGAGTCGTTCAATGGGGAGTCTCCTCCAAGGGCAGTGACCCTCACCAAGGGTCCAGATGTCACGTCCTGCACCAAGCTGCCTCCTGATAGTACAGCGGGAGGGGGTCTGCCTTGCACACTGCCTACTCAGGTTGATCCCCAGCGTCCCATATGGTTCCCTGAGCACTGCCAGGAGTGATTCCCTTAGTGCAGTCAAGAGTAACCCCTGAGCATTGCTGGGTGTGACCCCAAAAGCAAAACAAACAAACAAATACAAGAAAACTAAAAGATATTTAATCTTGACTTGAGCTGAAGCCGGGAAAGCCATGCAGCCTCCCGTTCTGGGCCTGAGGGAGGTGTGAGGGAGAAGCCTTGGTCTGGCGCCTCCCGCCGCAGCCCCTGAGAAACAGTCCTGCAACGACTCGTGGACTCGTGTCCGGTGAGAAGAGCCCTGGGAGAAGCGCCGGTACAGCGCGGGGCAGGTGAATCATCAGCTCCCTTCTGTACGGTGCAACCTTATAAACAGTCATGAGTCAGGCAGAACTAGACTGAATTTAGAGAGCAACAGGCACATTTTCTGGGAAACGCTTTCCTGTTTCCTGTAGTCAAAATACTCATTAGGGCAAGCGTAATATTCCAGAATGAACCTGGTGAGGTCACCGGATGGCCAAGGTGTGTGGAATGAATGTGGAGGGCGGGGTGAGCGGCTCCAGCTGGTGGTCACCAGCATGCTCTTCTGGGAGCACATCCCAGGGGTCTGGCCAGGGCCAGACCCCACCCAGATCCGTGGCACACTCTTCTGAGCCCTCTTGCACGACAGTGCTGCCATGGCTGCGATGGGCACGGGTGTGAGTGGGAGATGCAGGCAGGTGTGTCCCTCCCCCCTCACACCCCCCCACCTTCCCGTCCAGGGCTTCAGCTCCGCCTTGCTCTGCTGCTCTGAGGGAGGGGGATTGGCGGGGCGTTGCGTCCCCCACCCTCAGTCCTTGCATGCTTCAATCCACAGCTCTATGGTCCCTTCTGTCACGACTGAGTTAGCCCTTCTCAGCAGGGCTGTGTCCTAAGGGAATATAGGGGCCAGGCACCCCCAGATCAACCTTCCCAGGAGAGCCCCCTAGGAAACCACAGGCTGTGTTTTCATCCAGCATGCTGTCCTAAGATGGTCACTGGGATGGAGAGGCGGATGTGATGGGAACACCATGGTCAGCCGTGGACTGGGGCATGTGGGCAGACAGCAGGAAGCGGCTTCATTGCAAGGCCGAGGGTCTCTACCCAGCCCACCCGGACCAAGGCGTGGTTCTTTGGAGTGGTTGGTTCGAGGCTCTGCCAACTAGAAGCTTCTAGAAGGAAGGAGAATGGCTCTTTGCAGACCTAGTCACATCCCAAAGGTTTGCAATGAACTCCGGAGGGCTGTGACTCTTAACTGCAAAAGAAACCATTGGAGGCAGAGGGTGGCCACAGGGGGCGTGCTCAGGGTCACTCCTGGGGCTGTTGGAAGGTCACTCAACACCAAGGATGGATCCTGATTCTCCCCACAAAGTATACACTCTAGTCTTTGAGGTGAGAAGCCAAGTTTGTGAGGAAATGCAACCATCAAAGTAGGCTCCACACTTAGGAGCCATCTGCTCTAATTTAAACTTTAGTTTTTACAGTCAATTTGACTTGAGTTGCATAACCTAAACTTAAAAATTTAAAGAAATTTGCCTACAAGTGGATGGACATGGAGATGATCATGCTGAGTGAAATTAGTCAGAAGGAAAAGGATAGATATAGAATGAGTGCATTCATTAGAGGGACATAAATATATGCCATGTTCTAATTGTTGGAAATGGTGATGCCAGACTAGAACTGAGTATTGAATGTACACAAAGGGATTTACTTGCTAATACGTAAACATATGTAGGGCAAGCCACAATCTGTAAGAGGAGAGACAGAGAGAGACAAAGAGAGAGACGGAGGGAGGGAGGGAGAGAAAAGTGCCTGCTATAGAGGCAGGCTGGGGACTTTGGTGGCAGGAAATGTGCACTGGTGGAGGGATGGGTGCTGGAACACTGTCTGACTGGAAACCCAATCATGAACATGTTTGTAATTGTGTATCTCACGGTGGTATAATAAAATAAAAGTTAGAGAAAAAAAATTAAAATGTCCTTTGGGGAAAATTTTTTTTTAATTTAGGCACAGTATGCTTAAAATGAAGAGCTACCACTGGGGTCTTTACGGCCTCTGATTTGCAGCCTGTGTGTGCGTCTACACTGGAAGCATCCCACACTCGCCATAGCCTTTGTTTCCAGTCCCTTCTCTTGGGGATAGATGCATGGCTTTCGTAATTCAAATTTTATTTTATGACATTCATTAACAAGTTTCCTTTTACTCCTTATTCATTTTTTTTTTGCTTTCTTTTTGGGGTCACACCTGGCGATGCTCAGGGGTTTCTCCTGGCTCTGCACTCAGAAATTACTCCTGGCGGTGCTCGGGGATCATATGGGATGCCGGGATCGAACCCAGGCCGCATGGGCCGGTTGCGTTCAAAGGCAAATACCCTACCTGCTGGGCTATCGCTCCGGCCCCTCCTTATTCATTTTTAAAGTCTATTAGCATGAAATATTTTCTATTAATCCCAGTTCTCGTTTGCAACAGGAAATCCCCACTTGCTCAAGACCCCAAACTCCCCAAACTGAGCAGCTCCGGGCCTCGGAGAGAAGCTCCAGGCCTGCCCAGTGAACAGCTGCTTTCTGGGAGCTCACGGAGGAGGAGTTGGGAATGTGCAGGAAATGTGTCTGGGAAGGTCTATTTCCTGGTCTGTTTTTCTATCCTGTCGGCATTCTTTCTGAATAACTGATTTTTCACTTTTTAATTTTGGTGTTTTTTGGGGGGGGTCCAAAACACCCAATGCTCTGGGGTTTCTCCCAGCTTTAAACTCTGAAACTACTTCTGGTGGTGCCGGGGGGACCACGTGGGACTCTGGAAAGCAAACCTGGGTGTGTCAGCTGCGTGTTAGACATGCCCCCTACCTGCTGAACTCTCTCTAACCTCCTAGAATTTGTATTTTGGCTTTTGGGGTCACACCTGGCAATCCTCAGGGATTACTCCTGGCTCTGTACTTTGGGATTACTCCTGGCGGTGCTCCGAGTACCATGTGGGAACCCGGGTCAGCTGCATGGAAGGCAAATGTCCTACCCGCTGTACTATGGCTCCAGCCCCAGAATTGTTTTTTAGAAAAACACACCTGGCCACATACTAAATTAACGTGTCTCTGAAGAGCTGCTTGAACTACTCAATGTTGCATGCTTCCATCTAAAGAAATCTTTTATTTTAATTTATAATTGAATTCTAAACTTCAGTTTCTGTTTTCAAAAAGGAATCTTGTTATATTTTTTTTGCTTTCTTGGGTCACACCTGGAGATGCTCAGGGGTTACTGGGATGCTGGGAACCGAACCGGGTCAGCCACAGGCGGGGCCAACGTCCTACCTGCTGTGCTATTGCTCCGGCAGCGGTACATGGACCTCAGGGCCACGCCTCATTTCCTGACTTGATCATGTCCATCCTGCATGGTGAGCGCTGGCCACAGTGGCAAGGGTGGGACGCAAAGCTTCCACATGAAGCCTCATCTGTCATCCGTCGTGTGGACTAAAGCAGCCACGCTTGCCACGCTGCTCTGTCCCGGTGTGTTCCCTGAGCCATCACAGCGGCGGCCCATCTCTCTGCACCTTTCTCCACACCCTCATTCCCTTACCTGGGGCTGGGGTCCGGTCCTTTCTCCTTCCACCTTCCCAGCTCGCCAATTCTCTCTTCAGCTGAACCATCCGGGTTTCCTCAGAGGATTGTGGCTACCCTAGACTCCAGGGTTTCCCCTTCGCCTTGGATGTCTGGGCATTTGGGAGGAATTGGTTGGGCGGGGTGGAGGTCGGGTGGGAAAGGTGTTGGGCCACATCTGGCTGTGCTCAGGGGACCAGATACGGTGCTGGGGATGGAAGCACCATTGGCAATGTACACGGAAAACAATGGCTTTTCTGCTGTACTCATCCTTCCAGCCACCCCCAACCTATGCCACACATCCCTTTGTGAGTGTGTATATGTGCGCATGTCACTCTATAGGCACTCACAACTTACTCCTGGCTCTGCACTCAGGGCTCACTGCTGCAAGGTAAGCACCGACCCGTGCCTCTGTCTCGCTGGCCCCTTTAAAAAACAGCTTTCTTGAGTGTTTAACTGAGCATGTAACAGACCCTATTTCACTTTACCAAGCCACTCTGAGAGTCTGAATGCTGACAAAATTCCAGGCTATTTACTGAAAGTCATGGTGCCACAAACAAAAATTCTA
The DNA here is from genome assembly GCA_021461705.1 of Cryptotis parvus. NCBI lineage: Eukaryota > Metazoa > Chordata > Mammalia > Eulipotyphla > Soricidae > Cryptotis > Cryptotis parvus. Next base: position 59,821 of record JAJIBD010007496.1, on the reverse strand, counting down.
GTTCCGTGTTTTACACATATTTTTATTTGGTGAATAACTGAGTAATCTGTTCAATATATACAGAAACACATGGTGAGCACTGGAGTTGGAGCAGGAGTAGCTGGGTTCTATCACATGAAGCCGAGAACACGTCAGAACACCCAGCTTCCTCGACTATGAAACTAGGCCAGTAAGACCCGCAGGTTTATTGCAAGGTTCGATGCAGAGACAGAGAAAAAAAGTGCTAAGGGTCCAACTGAAGAGCAAAACAGGTTTCAACGTAAGGAGTCGTGGCCGACACATTCGCAGGGGAGGGACAGTGAACCCGCGTGCCCCGGGTCATGCTGCCGGACAGACGGGGCCCCACAGGAAAGCGCGAGAAGGTGCTTTCCTGTGGGCAGGAAAGCACGCAGCTGCCAGAGACCCCTCCTCAACGACGCTCACAGAAGCACGAGGGCCACAGGTCCCGCCTTTATTTACATCTGAAATGTATTGAGTACAGTTACGGATGGCTGCGGACCTTCTGAGGAAGAGAATGTGGACTACAGTGTAGCATGCAAATATCTCTATATACACAACAGAATCTTTTTTTAAAAAAAAAAAAGTACAAAACATGTTCAGGGATAAATACAAGATATAAAATGGCAAAGAAAAATAAAGCACACACACACACACACACACACCTGTGCAACCGCACCACACACACCCACCCACCACACACACACACACACACACACCCACACACATACAGAAACCGCAGCACGGAAGTGTTCCGGAAGGACTAGAAACGGACAGGACAGGAGCTTCCCCCTGCTGGTCTTCCACATGACACAGCTCCGGCAAGGGAACGTTCTCGGTGGAAGGACAGAGCTGACCCCGGGCGTGGCTCAGTGCAGGAGTGGCAAGGCCGCACCACTAAGTCAGTGCTGGGGGCCGCACACCCCAACTCTTAAGTACCAGGACATTTAGCAGTAGCACCCAGAACAGGAAACGCTAACTCTTCCCACAGCGAAGGGTTAAAGTCAACTGTGATATTTTTATATATATATATATTATACTTTTTTTCCCCCGTCAAGAGCTAGAGAAATACTTGATATTTTTCAGTTGTGTCTTTGAGTTAATAAATTACAGGACAAAAACGTGGCGGTACAAATCTATTGGTCTTAACTGTCCCAGCAATCTGGCCCTTCCGCTGCTCGTCCCTGGCTGGAGCGTCGGTCGAGAGGCGGCCGGGACCCCGGGCTGGGCCACGCACCGTTCCTTCCCATTCTATGAGGGAGGTAAGCGAATCCGCCTGCGGTCTTGGATCTTGGGCTTGTTTCCACCCGCCGTCGGAGGAGCTGAGCTACCTGCCAGCGGTCGGGGTGTGGCAGGCACATTGAGGAGAGTGCTAAGACACTTAAAGTCCCTAAGTGTTGGGAGACCCACGAGAACTAGTCTATTAAGTGAACGCTAAAAACTAAAAAACACTTTTAAGGAAAAAAAAATGGCCTCAGCGGAGCCTGTACGTAAGTCTGACCCATTCAAAATCCATAACATACAAAAATGGCTGGAGTTGAGAAAACTGCCTGTGGACCAAGAACTCTGTTTGAAAGAAACAGTACCCGAAGCGGAAAGCGGAACGGCAAAATCCTAACCGGAAAAGGAAAAGGGAAAAAAAAAGTACACAAAAATAAATCTCAAAAAACATTTCCCACTAAATACGGATACAAACATGTAACAAAGAGTATAAAAAGTTATTCCTTTGAATATATACAAACTCTTTTCAACTCAAATACTGTTTAGTTTTTTAATACTTATCGTTGAGGATATACGACGAGGTGAAGAAGGTCCGTGGGGGAGTAAATCGGAACCCCCCTGGGTGGTTCCGCTGGTGCCGGCACACGGCTGGATACTGGTAACCAAGACCTGTCTGATTCCAGGCGGCGTGTGGCGGCGGCTATTTCTCGGCGGAGCTGACCCTTTTGGACTTGATGAAGGCCATGCCGTGAGTCCGCATGTGTGCGTTTAAGGCCGCCTCCGTCTCGAAGGTCTTGGCGCACACCTTGCACTTCCTGTCCGACGGCCCACCGCCCGCCACCTCGTCCTCGGGCCGGACGGGTGCTCGGGCTGGCTGTCCTCGCCCGCCCGTTCTGCCTGGCCACGGGCTGCGGCTCCTTCAGCTTGTGCACGATGAAGAGGTGGCGGGAGAGCGAGCCGTGCGGCGTGTAGCACAGGCCGCACTCCCGGCACTGGTAGGAGGATCCGTCGGACTTGTGCTGCGGGATGTGCTCGTGGAACTGCAGCAGGTTCTCCGTGGTGAAGCCGCACACGGCGCACTTGTGCACCTTGAACACGTTGATCTTCAGCTTCTTCAGCGGCTGTGTGATGGCGCCCGGGAGGCCTGAACTCCAGGACCGGCTCCTCCAACTTCCGCTTGGGACTGGGAACCTTTGGGGGGAAAGAAACTGGGCGTTGGGGCACAGCTGAAACCCGAGGGAACCCGGTCAGCTAGTTCCTGGGGGGCCAGGCCCAGCCTGATGTGAATCTTCAGGGGGCTTACACAGGTGCTTCAGGGGACTAGCCCAGGTGCGAAGGGCTGCAAAGGTGAGAGGTGTGGTAGCTGCCTGTGTACATAGGGCCTGGGGGCCTGCGGGAGAGGGACAGCAGAGACCAGATGATCATGGGGAGGCAACTAGAAGGCCTGGAAGGACCAGAGCAATAGTACTGCTGGGAGGGCGTTTGCCTTGCACGTAGCTGGGTTCAATCCCGGCATCCCATGCATTATTTACCCAGTACCACAAGCGTACAGTGCAGAGTGTGACCCAAAAATAAAAAAATTTAAAAAAGAGAGAGAAGAAAGGAAGAGCCAGAGAAATGTACTGGAGAGAACCTGGAGAGGAAACCAGGGCGTGGCCCAACTCCTGCCCTCTGCTGCTTCCCGAATCCCATCAACGCCAAATCCGTCCCCGTGCTAGTCTCCGAACATGCTAGGCCAAGGGACAGCCCTCCCAGTCCTGTGCCCTGCTCTCGGTACCCCTCACCCACACACTGCCCTGTAGCAAACTGCCTGATGGCCTGTCCACTCCGCCGCCCCACAGGGCCCCAGGGAAAGGATCACAGAGGAAGGCCCCTGGGCCAGAATCAGCCTCAGGTAAGACCCTCCTCAACCATCAACCCCTCCAAGCGCTCTAGATTACTGCCTGACGAGGTGAAGGAAGGAGAGAAAATGGGAAAGGAAGTAAGAAGGCGGGACACAGCACAGCGGGGGCTCTGGGCACGTGGGTGGGCACAGGGGCAAAAGAGCTGCCATAGGGAAGCACGAGACCCCACTACAGCGTTCACCCTAAAAAAGTGAAGGAGGCCGGCTGTGGTGGCCAGGACCTGGGGACAGGTGCTGCGTGGCAACACTGAATGCCTGCCTTGAAGCTCGACGGTTAGAAAAAATGATAAAGCCCAGAGTCTAAATTTAGAATTTTTTATAAAAAATTCAAAGAAACACGACCTTTTTCTGATTTGTTTTTGGGCCAACTCAAGATGCTCAGGGGCCAGAGACAGAGAGAGAGAGAGAGAGAGAAAGAGAGAGGAAACTGGGGTACCTGCTATTAAGGCAGCATGGGGGTGGGCAGGAGGGGGTGGGGTACATTGGTGGTGAAAATGGGGCACTGGTGGAGGGATGGGTGCTGGTATACTGTATTACCAAGAACCAATTATGATCACCTTTGTAATTGTATGTTTCACTGTGGTATAATAAAAAATTTAAAAAAAAATAAAAAAAAAAAGATAAAAAAAAAAAAAAAGATGCTCAGGGGTTTTTCAACTCCTGATGGGCTCAAGGGACCATATGGGGTACTGGGGGCGGGAGAGAAGAGAGAGAGAGGAGAGAGGAGAGAGAGAGAGAGAAGAGAGAGAGAGAGAGAGAGAGAGAGAGAGAGAGAATATATTCCCAGCAATGCTCAGGGCTGTATTGCAAACCATAATACCGAGAAAAGAGAGAGAGAGAGAGAGAGAATATGTATTCCCAGAAATGCTCAGGGCTGTATTGCAAACCCTAATACCGAGAGAGAGAGAGAGAGAGAGAGAGAGAGAGAGAGAGAGAGAGAGAGAGAGAGAGAGAATATGTATTCCCAGAAATGCTCAGGGCTTACTCCTGCTCTGTGCTACTGGCAGTGCTTGGAGGAACATCACGGATGCCGGGGATTGGTCAGCTGTGCGCAAGGCAAAGGCCCTCCCCAGTGCACTATCACTCTGGCCTCCCTAAGCCCGTTCTTCTATGGCTTGGGCCCCAGAACTGTGACCTTGTCACCAGGCCCTTCCACAGCCATCAAGGAGGAGCCTCCGTATCACTTTGCCCAATTTCCAACTGGACTACAAAGTGGCAGTAAAGAAAACAGCGCGGTCCTGCGGCAAGGACTGACCCTCAGAGCAAAGGCGCGAACCCAAGCGACGGGCCAGCGGGTATATATACAGTCAGGTAAGCCGAGAGCAGAGCAAAAACTATCAAGCGGAGCACGACAGCCTTTGGGGGAGGCGAACACACCCCTGGCCCCTGCCGGGCCCAGCAGACCTTGGCGTCCTCCTTCATCCCGGCGTCCTCCTCGCGGTGGCCTCGGCCAGCTCCTTCAGGTCGGGCGCCTTGATCCCGTGCATGAGCTGAATGTGCTTCTCCAGCATCAGCCGTTTGGTGAAGGTGCGCCTGGAGTCGGGGCAGTGCCTGTGGGGCACCAGGGGAGATGGGAGATAAACCACAGGCCTCGGGGCGCCGTGCGGGAGGAGCTGGCAGGACCCTCCCCGGGCGGCCCACCAGGACCGGCAGACCCAGAAGCAAGCTCGGCTCGGCCATTCCGAGGCGCGGGGACACTGCTTCCGCAGCTTATCTGGCTTCCTGAGACTGTTCGGTCCTTAGAGGACCAGCCCAGGTAGTTGGGGGAAGGGACCCTGATTTCCCAGGTCTGGGTGCATAGTGTGACCCAGGCTGGTGAAGCGTGATGCACGCGGGGGGGCAATGCCGCGTGGCTTGAATGTGGGACATTTCTCTCTCAAAGCTTCTTTCACTGCGGTGTGCATGTTTCTAGGGCATGGCCACCGTGGGGGGCGCCACGTTCTAGCCAAGTGTCCCCATGGCACCTCCCTGTGCTCCTGGGGCAGGGGTGGGGGTGGGGTCTACAGTCTGGGCTCACTCCGTGTGTGCCCCTGGGTTTGCTGGGCCCCCTACACACCCGGGAGGACCCACTACCTCGCTTCTCACTGTGCCTGTGAGCTCACGAAACCCCCCAGCTGGGCAGGGCGGGGCCCGCTGGGTAAGTGGTAGGTTTACCATCTCGCTCAGAAATGCCATCTCGGGGCCACAGAGCAAGGGCGCAGGGGGTCAAGGCACTGGCCCTGCCCGCCGCTGACCCAACACCCTTGCAGTCCTCTGAGCATTGCCAGGTCCGACCAGTGTCCCTCCCGCTCCAGGGTAGAAATAAGCGAAAAGGGCCCAAACCAGGGGAGAGTGTGAGGCTCTGGGCCTTGAGAGCGGCACCAGATACCAGGCACTGAGGCGGGCCCAAACCACGGGAGCCACAGCCACGCCAGTGCTGAGCAGGGCAGCAGGGGCACAGTGCCCTCTGCGGTGGGCTGCTCTCCCCACTTATTCTTCCCGAGCCTGTGACTCCCACCACCTCCTTCCCCAGATGCGTGGCCTAGAACCTTCTCTCTACTTTCCTTCCCAAAGTCTCCTCAGCCGAGGACGCCTGCCCAGGCACAACTCAAGGCCACCCCCTGCCGCATCCCCCGCCACCAGCCACGCAGCTCACACCCGGCGACTGGATGAGGTCACACCAACTCAGGTGACGGGAGCCCTAGCGCTCATTCCCGACTATTTATGGGACGAGCTTCCAACTGGGCACCCCGTTACTCCCACGGACTTCCGGTGGAGGAAGTTCCCGCCCCCTGCCGCCGACAATCTCCCATATGAAGCCACAGAGCCCAGGGTGGCACAGCCATCACAGGGCACCTGCATGTCTGCCGGCAGGGGAGGGGCAGTGGCCTGCCCTGGACATGCACCAGACCCAAGCCACGGCCAGACCCGGCCATGCTCTGGACCTTGAACCCAACCAGCGCCCAACTGGTGGGCCACGACACGGACTACAAGATCCGGTCCCCTATCGCTCCTCTGGCCTCGGACAGTCCCAGGGTCACCACCCAGCGCGGCAGGACCGAGCTCGGCGAGGCGATGGAGTCGGGGCAGAGGATGGACCCGGGGCAGTGAGCACCGAGTTCTCGCCCGCGCTCCCTGGCGGTGCCCGTGACTTACGAGCAGGTATAAACTTTCCTGATGCCTTTGTGCTTGATGCGGTTGTGGCGACACAGGCTGTCGAGGAGCTGAAGGACTTGTCACACTGACGGCACGGGTGCTTCTTCATTTGCTGCGGCGAGAGGGTGAGAAGGGCCATCTAAGTGCCGGAGCGGCCCCCGGAGAGAGGCTATGGGAGAGCAGCTCCAGGAGAGTGGCCACGGGAGAGCCGCCCTGGGTGAGTGGCCACAGGAGAGCTGCCCTGAGTGGCCACAGGAAAAGGGCCACGAGAGAGCAGCCCCGGGAGAGTGGCCACAGGAGAGCCGCCCTGAGTGGCCACGGGAAAACAGCCACGAGAGAGCAGCCGGGAGAGTGGCCACGGGAGGAGCCGCCCTGAGTGAGTGGCCCGCGGAAAACGGCCACAAGAGAGCAGCCCGGGAGAGTGGCCACGGGAGAGCCGCCCTGAGTGAGTGGCCATGGGGAAAGCGACCATGAGAGAGCAGCCCGGAGAGTGGCCACAGGAGAGCCACCCTGAGTGAGTGGCCACAGGAAACGGCCATGAGAGAGCAGCCCGGGGAGTGGCCATGGGAGAATGGCAGTTTCTGTGCCCTACAGCAGGGGTATGGCAGAGTCGGTCTCCCAACCCTGTCACCCACTCAGCACACAGTGCTCGCTGGATGTCACGCCCATGTTGCCCCTTGGGAACAGATAGAACCTGGCCTGGGAAGGACGATCTTCCTGACACATCAGTCTGAGGCGCCGCCAGGCATGGGCTGTGGACAGTGCCTGTTGGGTATCCCGGGCGTCAGGCACCCCTCACACTGGGCAAGAGATGGCAAGCAGGCTGTGCTGACTGCCCGGGAGGCATGTGTCGGGGGGTCCATGACGCTGGGGAGCAAACCCCAGCAGGGCTGAGAGCACCGGTCCAGAAAGGGGCAGTCTTTCCAAACCGTGACACCCCAACCCCCAAAACACGAGCATGGCGGGAAGAGCAGCTGTTAGGCTTCAGGCCACCACGAGACCTGCGCCAAGGGAGGGGATGCCGGGAAGCGACCTCTTTGGGGACAACGCGGGTACCCAACACTTGCCCAACCTGGACTATGACAACCCTGGGGAGTAAGTGGGCACCAACAGCACCCGGGGCTGCGGGGTGTGGGGCACACAGGGTCACGTGAGCAGCTGTAATTCCCAGGGAAAGGGTGGGGAGGGTCCTGAGAGGTGGGAGAGAGCCACAGTGAGCCAAGGGGGTACGGGGGCGGGAGAGGAGCCCAAGGACGCAAAGGACAAACAGGGAGCAGTAAGGAGGCTGTGGGCGCAGTGACTTCGGTGTGAGGGAAAAGGCAGCCAGCGGAACGATGCGGGTCTCAAAGGGGAGAGGAAGGCAGGGGAGGGGGCTGGGGGCTGGGGAGGGGGCTGGGGGGGAGGGGCCTGGGGCCGAGGGCTGTGACGAAGGCCAGAGAGGAGGGGGCAGGACTTGCTGACTCAAGGCACACTACGTGCACCCCACACACACCCAGCAGGCAGCTGCTGGGAACTTCCTCCCTCCCGCCCCCATTTCCGCCTTCTCCCAGAGGGCTGCAGAACAGAGCTGACACTGTTGGAATCCAATCCTGGGGGGGTGAATTCCACACGGCTCTGCCGCTGCTTCAAAGCTGATCTTAACATCCAAGGAAGCCAAACAGGGACTCAGCAAGACGCCACCTCCAAGGAGGGCCCGCACGTGCATTCTAACAGGCCACAACGTCCGTGACACCACAGCACACGCACAGCACACACAAGCTCCGTGCCCCTCAAGCTCACACACACGCACAAGGGCACGCCTGCTCTGCACACGACTGCAAGGCCGAGTTCAATTTCGTCCCAGCTAACAACCTTTCCCAGCCATCGCCTCATGTCTTAGGGTGAGTTATTGTCAGAGGCGCAAAGAAACGCACATGCTCACAACAGGCCAAGACCTCTGAAATGTTGAGACAGTCCCAGATACCTCAGGCGGACAAGAAAGGTGAGAACTGCAGTATGGGCAGGGAGAGGCAGGCTGGAGCCGAGGGACAGTGGGAGGATGTTTGCCTTGCAGGCACCACCCAGTTAATCCCCACATCCCCTCCTTCAAGCTTCCCTTTCTCTAAGATACCCCCAAATCCCGTGCTTATTCCATTTTTGTAATCATTTTGTTTTGAGGCCTCACAGAGCGATACTCAGAGGTTATTCCTGGCTTTACACTCAGCGCTACCCTAGGGGCCATATGGGATATTGGGGATCGAACCTGGGTCAGTGTGTGCCAGGCAAGGGCCCAGCCGCTATACAATCACTCTAATCCTTCATGCTTATTTTTATTTTATTTTATTTTATTTTTTTGCTTTTTGGATCACACCCGGCGATGCTCAGAGGTTACTCCTGGCTCTGCACTCAGGAATTACTCCTGGCGGTGCTCAGGGGACCATATGGGATGCCGGGGATCGAACCTGGGCCAGCGCAGGCCAGCCGGTGCAAGGCAAACGCCCTACCTGCTGGGCTATCGCTCCGGCCCCTATGCTTATTTTTAAAGAAGAGAAAGAGAAACGTGTTGCAGGCAAGTCCCTACGAATGCTACCAACAGTTTTCAAAACATTCACTTTCCTTTCTCTTTTCCTTACATATCATAAGGCTGAACATTACAATTCAAATCCCTGGTACCCCATGTGGTCCTCAATTCCCATCAGGAGTGATCCCTGAGTAGAGAACCAGGCGTCAGCCCCTTTCCTCCCCAAATAAAACCAAAATAAATAATAAAATACAAATTTTTTTAACTGTCGCTCCTGCCCCTTGAGGTGTTGTAGGTGTGGCTGAGTGACCGGCTGTGTTGATAAATAGCAGAGGGAGACAGGCTTGTCTACACCCAGGGCTCTGTCCCATGGGCCCTATTGGTTGATGGTCTGACATAGAAAAAGACTAGGCCCCCTGGGATGAACCCAGAGCCATGGCAGAGCCTGGCAAGCTACCCGTGGTGTCTTCGATATGCCAAAAACAGTAACAATAATGGGACCTCATTCCCAACAAATGGAGACGTTACTGGTGCCCTCTCAAGCAAATTGATGATCAACGGGAAGACAAGTGGTACAAGTGGTTCATGTTCTGCAGTCACAAAGATAATGTCACCAACTCACTTCAGCCTCGGAGACGGCAGGTGGGCGCTAATCACGAGCAAAACCACCCACCAGGCCCGGAAAGGCGTGGCGTGGCCGCACCAGGTTGCAGCCGGGCGGGCACCCACCTTGCCATGCTCTTTGCGCACATGCGTGATGTAGACATCCCTCTGCGTGAAGAGTCGGTCACACTCCCAGCACGTCCACCCAGGGCTGGCCATCTTCTTGGGCTCCAGCGACTTCTTCACGGGCGACGGGGACTTCTTCTCCAGCTTCTCCTTCCCGTTCACGGGCCTGGCGTCCTCCTTGCTCTGAGTCGCTGTGTTCTGGCGTGGCAGGCTTGATACTGAAAGGCAGGTTAATGCCCAGGTTGGGAGGCCCCTCGATGCTCTTCAGTGTCCCGTGCATGGACTGTGTCACTCAAGGAAAGGAGAGCGTGGTCACAAATCGCTCCTGGGAGGCGCGCCATGAGCTACCACCGGACGCACCGCGGGCTGGCGGCGAGCCCTGCCCACAGGAAATACCTCACAAGGCAAGAGGTGGCTTTCCCTTTTCTTCTCGTCACCCTCTTCCGCTGCCCCTGTCTCCCCAGTATGTTAAACTTGGGGGGATCTAGTCCTAAGGTCCTGAATGGTTTCATTCACTGTTATTTTAGGTTTTCTTTTCTTCTTCTTTTTTTTTTTTTTTTTGGCTTTTGGGGTCACACCTGGCGATGGTCAGGTTACTCCTGGCTCTGCACTCAGGAATTACTCCTGGCAATGCTTGGGGACCACATAGGGCGACAGAATCAAACCTGGGTCAGAGTGTATAAGGTAAATGCCCTACCCACTGTACTATCGCTCTGACTCCTCTTCCCAGTCATTTAAGCAATTAATTGTCAGCGAATTATAGAATTCTAGAACAAACCTTTACAACCTCTCAAGAGGATGGCGTGTCCCACACACGAGCACGGTGAGCCCCGAGCTCATGCCACCTGCCACCCGGCCACTGAGCTCAGGCGGCGGCTGTGAGCTCACGGCCCAGCCGCGTATCATGGGCAGGGCTAGCGCAAAGCCTCATGTGTCTGTTCTCTGAGTGCCCTTTCCTGGTAAGCGTTAAAAGGGGGCGAGAGACGACACCCCTGCCCAGGTGTGGGGTGTCTCTGCCGAGCCTCTGAAAGCTGCTGAATGGTACCAGCCCCCTAATTACAGCAGGACAAAACTGCTGAAGCAAGCCTGGGGGGGGTGGCCACGCTCTGTCCTGAGTGAGGTGAAGAGACTGAAGGAGAGCCGGGTGCCCTTCTGAGGCGCTGAGAATCAGAGTCCAGTGACTCGTTTCCTGAGCTGAATGCCCGCCCAGAGTCCAGCACCTTGGTCGGAGAAGGAGACCAAGAGGTCCAAGGGCAGCAGGCAGATGCCAGCTCCATGCGTCAGTATGCTGGGGGCTGGGGAGGGGGACGGCGCCAGCCTCGCAGGCAGCCCCCTCTGGGTTCAGCCCCCCAGCTCCCTTAGAGTGACCCCACAGCACAGAAGCAGGAGAAAGCCCTGAGCACGGCTGGGCGCGGCCCGAAACAATCACAATAACCTCCAAAGGAAAGACCTTCACTTTCTAAACACATTGCTAATATAATTTGCCAGGGGCCGAGTGGTAGTACGGCAGGGAGGGCGTTTGCCTTGCACACACTGATGGGGTTCCATGCCCGGCATCCCATATGGTCTCCTGAGCACAGCCAGGAGTAAGCCCTGAGCACTGCCAGTGTGACCCAAAAAGGAAGAAAAAAAAAAAAAAAAGAAAAAAAGAACTACAATGCTGGCTTATTCTTTCCTTTTTGGCTAGGCTCGGGACCACACAAGGTGGCGGGATTAACTTAGGTTGGCTGCATGCCAGAGAGAGGCCCTACCTGTTGTTCAATCTCTCTGATCCTGGCTTGTTCTATTTTATTTTGGTTTTAGGCCACACCTATTCCTAGCTCTGTGCTCGGGCGTCACTCCAGTGGTGCCTGGGAACCCATACGGGGCACAAGGATCAAACCTGGGTTGGACATATGAAATCAAGTGCCCAACCTTGCTCTATCGCTCGGTCCTGGCTCACTTTTATTTTATTTGTCTTGGCTGTTTGGGTCGCACCCGGCAATGCTCAGGGATTACTCCTGGCTCTGCATTCAGGAATTACTTCTGCGGGTGCTGGGGGGACCATATGGGGTGACAGGAATTGAACCTGGGTGGGCCGTGTGCAAGGCAAAAGCCCTCTCCGCCGTGCTACTGTCCTGCATCTGGCTGTGCTCAGGGTACCCAGGGGATGGCAAGGGTCAAACCTGGGCTAGCTGCGGGCGAGGCAAGTGCCCTCCCCGCGGTACTGTGGCTCTGGTCATGGCTCACTCTTTTAATCCCGCAGCCCTGGTCGTGTCACCAGCCCTGATCTCTAGCTAGGAGTGCGCAGGGCTCAGGGCCCATGTGTTCACAACACGTGGCCAGCACCTGGCCATGACCCACGACCAGCCCCTCTCTGGCGCTGCAGACGGGGCCTGCAGGCAGGACAGGCCCGGGAGTGGCCACGCACCTTAATGTGGTCCATCATGGAGCTGCTTCTGTGCGTAGAGGGAGGGAGCAGTCGGGACACTTGAACACAGACACCTTCTGGTTCTCGATGTGCTGGTCGAAGTGGCGGTAGAGCAGCGTCTGCAGCGTGAACACGGTGTCGCACATGGAGCACTTGTAGATGATTCTAGGGGAGAAGGCGGCGGGGCGTCCAGCCCAGCCCTGGGCCCAGCGGGCAGTGGGAGTGTCAGCCAGCCCAGCCCGGGCCCGGCGGGACACACAGAGGCAACAATGCCAACTCCACTGGCTGCCCTTCAGGTGCATCTCAGCGGCAATGTGCCTCCGTTTGTCCGTCACGAGTCAGCCTGGGCCAGAAGCGCACCAGGAATCGCTCCTGGCGGGGCTTGGGGATAAGGGACCATACGGGTGCAGGGACCGAACCTGGGATGGCTGCGTGCATGGCAAGTGCCTTCCCTGCTGTACTATCGCCCCGGCCCCTATCAGCTTCATTTTGAAGATCTGTAAAGATCAGAGTGAAGATTTCCACTGAACTAAAATCCCATTTTATCAGTTTTGGTAGCACTACAGTCACTTCTATGCTACTAGGTTTGGGGGGCCACACCCAGTGGTACTGGGGGTGTGGTGGTACCCTGGTGGCACCCGGGTCTCCCCGCTGGGCACAGCCTGCCAGTCCCCTGAGCTCTCTGCCAGGCCCTCCGTAGTGCGCTGGCAACATTTTCCCCTCAAGACTGGGCTCAAGTAAGAGCCAAACCTGGAACGACGTTCCCTTCTCCCTAACACATCCGTGATTACGCCATTGCGGGGCAAAAACAGGAGAACTACCCCACGGGATGATGCCAGCCCAGCCTATGTCACCACCAAGAGGAGTAAAAAGATCCTCACCAGAGCGCCTGCGCCAGCTCTGGACCGAGGGAAGCCGGAGCAGTTGGTGCGTCCCAGCAGGGGCGGCACACTGTGTTTCCCTCCTCCCTCACACCAGCACCCCAGGGACAAGATGAGACGTCGGCGGGAGGCCGGGACACGGATGTCGCTCGCCCACACACCCTCCTCTGCAGGTAGCTCCCAGCCACCTGCTCAAGTCCCACTTTTATCAGCAAAGACTTGATCGGCAGCAGCAGCAAAGGACCAAATTCAGGATAGTCTGAGGCAGGAGAAGGAAAGTTGCCTTCCTCACTCAGAGCCTGAGAGCAGCCAGGAACCATTAACGGAGATACCGGAATCTCAAGCTAACTTCAGATTAAAAAAAAAAAAAAAGAAAAGAAAAAGGCTGTTGCTGGGAAAATGGTATTTCCGTAAGGAAGACGCTATGGAGAAATTGGAAAATGAGGTCTAAGTATTTTTTTGGGTCACCCCCTGCCCTGAAATAATTTCCTAGAATTTACTTAATAAAACTCCATTAAGAACAAAACCAAGGGTGGGCGAGCAATAGCACAATGGGTGGGGCATTTGCCTTGCACAGTCAACCTGGGTTTGATCCCCGGCATCCCATATGGTCCCTCTGAGCATTGCCAGGAGTAATTCCTGAGTGCAGAACCAGGAGTAACCCCCCGAGCACCGCTGGTGTGACCCAAAAAGCAAAACAATTAAAAAATAAATAAAATCAAGGGGCCAGAGTGATAATACAGGAGGGGTGGGGGACGGACAAACCTGGCTTGCACGCAGCTCACCAGGGTCCATCCTTAGCACCTCATATGGTCCCCTGAGCAACATCGGGACTGATTCTTCAGTACAGAGCCAAGAGCAAGTAACCCCTGAACACTACCGGGTGTGATCCCGAGCCCAACACTCCCCCCCAACCCCACATAGACCAAAGCCAAGGGCCATGCACAGGAGGTAGGCGCATGCCTAGTGGGCAGCCTCATCAGCCATAGGTTCAAATCCCCAGCACCACATACGGTGCCACCAGGACACTTCTAAGCGCAGAGCTGGGACCTGTCCTTGAGCATGGCCAGGTATGGCCCCCAAAACAAAACCATGTATAAGGAGAAAAAAACATGAACACGTAATTTTATTCACTTGTTCAACAAAACGGATGCCAGAGCACACGGACCAGGCCACACCAGTGGGCAGGACGTGGGGGGGGACAGGTTATGGCCACCACCCCACTGCCCCCCTCTGGACAGCACACTGCCCCCACTGTGTCCACCTCACCCAGCGGGCAGCACCAGGCACAGTGCAGATGGCGCCACTTACTTGGGCTCTCCGATCTTGATGCCCGGTGCTGCGTGTAGGCATGGGAGTGGGTGCTCGGGGCGGACTTGAACGCCATGGGGCAGATGGGGCACTTGTAGAAGACCTCACAGTGCGAGCCCTGGATGTGGGACTTGAGCGCGGCCACGTCGGAGTACACGACGTTGCAGTGCACACACCTGCGGAAGCAAACGCGGCGTGAGCAAAGGGCCTGGGGACACTTGGGTGTCATCCAACCTCCGCTGCGTCCCCATGGCTTGGATCTGTTAGTGTCTGGGTCTGTTTAGTCTTCTACTGGTGGCGTTGAGTTTCATGTAGCCAAGAAGGAAGAGCACAAAGAAAGGGAGTCTAACTCTCAAGGTCTGTCTGTCCTTGTTGTTAATTTACTTCGTGAGTATCTTTCAAGTTTTGAAAGACCGGCACAGACTCAGACAGTGGGGAGAAGAGAGGGTGGCGAACGCTGGCGTTAAGTTCAGGGGTGGGGTCCCAAGCTATTCGGGAGCCCTGGCTGGCTGGATTCTGAGGTGCCCACTCACCCCTGCACCCCAACAGCATGTCCAAGGGCGGGTGTGTCTACTCTCCACGCCTCGTGCCATGGACCAAGGAAGAGAGCAAGCCGGACCATGGGTGGCAACACCAGCGAAAACAGTAGGCTGCAACTGCCCAGCTGGTCCGTCTCTAGGGCATTAATGAAGCAGCTCTGGACGATCTAAGGTGATGCAAATGGCAGCCGTGTGGAGAGTCGCCACCTCGGAGGACACGGACTGACTCCGGAGCACCTGAGACCTGAGCGCCTGTCTTTAAGCCCCTTCCTCCCTGGAATCTGGTCCTTCCAGAAGAAACTCGGTAACTGCCCAGCCTCATGGTTCCTCGGCAAGATCTCGCCCATGCTTTCACTCTACCTCCTGAGCACTTGATGGATCAAGACGATGGTGCGGGCCGGAGCTCAGGGACTGGTGTGTGCACCGGAGACACCCCAGCCTTGCGGGTGGGCGCAGAGGACAAAGCCTCCCGGGGGTGGCGAGCTCGGGAGGAGACCAGCATCCACAGCCGGGGGCGCGGCCCTGCTGAGTGACCGGCAGCCTGAGGCCCAGCGGCAGAGATGCGCGCAACACCGCCAAGAGAGGAGGAGGGTGCAGAAACCGTCTAGGGCTTCCCGAGCCCGCGAGGAGCAGGGTCAGCAAACGGAAACAGACGGTCGCTGAGAAGCGGAAGGACCAGGTGTTTCGCAGCCAGGGCAGGAGAGCAGTACCTGAGAGTCACAAGGACCAAGGAAGGGCGAAAAGGACCCTGGAATGAGAAGAACCTGAGAGCCAAAGAAAATGGCCCAGAGAGAAGCGTGGGCGAGGAAGGCACCCCGGGTACGCCAGACAGGACCCGGGAGCCCGGAAGATGCTCCTCACAGGAGACACCGAAGAGCCGTGAGTGGGAAAGGGGGGCACAGAGGGGCAGTGCAACAGCGCAAGGGGCCCTGGGGATGCAGAAGGGAACCGGAGTCTCGGGCAGGACGGCTGCCAAGGGCTCGGATCTCCCCGAGCTCAAACTCCGCCACAACCCCGAGGGGTCTGCGTGTCCCGGGGATCACTCCAAGTTTCTCTTTCAAATTAAAAAAAAAGAATAGTCAGGCCAGAGTGATAGATAGTACAGCGGGTTCGGGCACTTTGCGGTCGGTACGCAGCCAACCCAGGTCCGTTCCGTGTGGTCCCACGGGAGTGATTCCTGTATAAAAGGCAGGAGTAACCCCTTAGCATCGCCAGGTGGAACCCAGAAACCACCACCAAAAGTGAGTAGCCTACCACGGTCTGATTCCCCTTCCTAGACACGGAGCTCATGTCTCAAGAAGAAGAAATGCAGAAGTACCCGGCCTCGGGAGTCACCCAGGGGCTTGGGGCCAGCCCTCTGTCCCTGGGAACCCTGATGGGGAGGGGAGACGCAGTGTCCAGTCCAGGCTATAGAGGGACCAACGAAGGACTAAGATCAGAGCCCAAACGAATAGAGAAACAAGCCATGAGGTGCTGAAGCCCCAAAGCTCGTCCAATATTTCTAACAGTGGGGTGGGGGTGGGGAGTAAGGAGAAACTGAACAGCAGAATATGCCAGGCAGGGGCTGGAGAGACAGGACAGGGGCAGGGCGCTTGCTTTGACGGGTGGCCAAGCCAGGTTCGATCCCCAGCCTCACCTGTGGTTCCCTGAGCCCGACCGGCACTGAAGCCTGAGCAGAGCCAGAGGAAGTCATGAGCACCGCAGCGGTGGCCCAAAAAATCCAAACAAAGAATATCCAGGCAGAGCAATTTTACAGCCCTTTGAAGCCTGAATCCAAGGAGGAAATCTAGGCTAAACATAAAAGTTTCAGTACAAATCCAAAGCAGCAAATCTGTGCAACTCTGCGAGAGGGTGGGTGGGTCCCAGGAGACCCTCCTTGGGCCCGGCCCGAAGAAGAGGCCAGCGGAAGCTGAATCACAGACGTCTTGCTTCCTCTGCTCGTTCCAACTCAAGTTTGCTTTTATTTTGGTAGGAAAAGAAACTGAACGTGTGAGAGACGTTTGGCATGGGTTGAAAGAGCCGCACCAGGAAAAAGGTGCAACTGCTTTCTCCGATTAGACAAAGAGGCCAGTGGCGAGTTTCAAAGCCTGCGGCGAGAATCAAACAACCCAGCCCCACTGGGAAGAGCCTTGGCACACCCAGGGTCCCTTCACCCACTGACTTTCCTGCTGGGCCCCTGGAGCCCACACCGAGAGTTTCCGCTTTATTCCAGAACAGTCCAGTGCAGCTGGGCCAGGATCGGCACAGATGGAGGCTGCCGTCCACACCCCATTGGTAGAAGTTGCACCACCCAGCTCCTCAGCGCCCAAACCCCAGGTCTTCCAAGAGGGCCGTTCCCCACCCAGGGAGTCTTGGTGCTCTTCAGGATTGGAAGCGTGAGAAAAGCACGTGAAGGCTCATGGCAGGTGGACAGCCAGGGGCTGCCGGGAACCCATCAAATCACCGTTTCGAGTCAATGAAAAGCAAATCACAACAGGCAGCGCTTCCATGAAACAGCAGAACCCTGTTACCACTAGGGGAAAAAAACCAAACCAAAGTGGAGCAGGACAATCTGTGCTGGGAAGTGCCAAGGGACTCAAGGCACAAGATACAGCGTCACCTCTGTGAGCAGAGATGCCGTGTCTTGGAGGCTCTGCTCTGGGCCAGACCAGAACCCACAGTGGGAAGGAGGTGGGTGGGTGGAAAGGGGAAGACGTCCAGGCTCCAGGGTGGGAGAGGAATTTCTCTGCTTTGAGCCAGCCTGGCCCACATGAGACTTGCCGGGGATCGGAATAAATACTCAAGAAGCTTCCAGAAGGGTTCCAGTGAAGAAGAGCAGAACCAGAGAAGAGCCTGGAGCTAGACTCTGTGGGAAAGAAGGAGCAGGGGGCAGTGACTCGGGCGCAAGGCTCCTCCACAGAGCGCCGTGTCAGAGGACGCCAGGGACCCCCGTCCCTTAATACAACGACGTTATAGGTGTCCCGACAGGTGGGCACAAGGACATTCTCTCAGAGACCCAGAGAGCCTGACGGCGGAAGTGCGAAGTGCAGGGTGTGGACGGAGGAAAGACCTCACAGGGCCTGCAGAGTGCGCCCAGGAACGTGGACGGGATCCATCAGAGGAGCTCTGCCTTGGGCTCCCGGGGATGGGGTTGGGGATGCCTGCGGATGCCCCACGGGGGTCGCTGTGTGGCCCCCAGGAGTCCGGCGCGGAGGAGGGCACGAGCGTCGCTGGTATACTGACCGGAAGCCAACTCTCCGTGTAGTGCAGGCAGTTCTTGGTGGCGTGCGTCTGGAAGTGCACCGACCTGCAGATGGCCCCTCTCGGGGGCAGGTGTAGGAGATTTGTGCTGATGGATTCTCTGGTGGGACGCGAGCTGCACTGGTTGGGGAGCAGCATCTGGCAGACAGTGCAAGTCTTCTAGACAAACCAAAGGGGAGACAGGGTTGGTCCTAGGAAGCATCGTTCGAGACGTAAAGAAGCTCCGTTAGAACTTGCCGTCAGCCAACGGGGACCCTCGTCAACGCCGCCACAACCGACTCGAAGCCCAGGGATAAAGCCAACTCAGAAAGCGCCTGAGTCTTAAGAACCAGTCGGTAGGGCCGAGCAGGGAGGGCGTTTGCCTTGCACGCAGCCCACCCAGGTTTGATCCCCGGCATCCCATATGGTCCCCTGAGCACCGCCAGGAGTAACTCCTGAGTTTAGAGCCAGCAGTAACCCCTGAGCATCACCAGGTGTGACCCACAAAGCGAAAAAAAGAGAACCAGTTGGTATCCAAGTGCTCACCCCAAAGTACAGGGTGAAGGAACAGCGGCACGGGCAGCTGCCTTTTTGGTTCCACCTGACTTTGCATGAGCGCCAATGGGGGGACTGGTCCCCTCGAATCAGCGCGGCAGACCCACTCTCGCCAACACCAAGTTAATGGGCATATCTGGACAGCAGTGACAGCGCCATCTCGGCCAAAATAAAACCAACTTTCTTCAAAAGGAAAGTAACTGGGGACCAGGCCAGTTGTTTTGTTTTTCTGATTTTTCTCTGGTCACATCCGTCCATTACATTAGTTCTGAGCTATGGGAATTCCTGTAGCAAGCCGATGCCCCTGGCTCTACTGGCATGAGACAGGACATATGGGAGATATTACTGGTGCCCGCTCTAGCAAATAGATGATCAACGGGAAGATCGTGATCGTGATGGGAATTCCAAAGATCAGTCACGACCATCAGGGGGTCTCCTTAAACAGTTCAACTGAACCGTGTGTGACTGGTAATTAAAATCCATCAACTCCGAGTTCGGATCCATACATTTCAGTGTCAAGCTGGACCTCAGCTTGGAGAGTTGATCCCGTAGGGCAGCAGATGAAAATGAAAACCCTCCCTCCAAGAGGCTCTTCGTGGCTGACCACCCAGGACAGGCTGAAATGTGCGATTTTCAATCACCCCCTGGCCTGGAAACACTAAAGACGGCATCGTCTGAGACACCAAAGAAAAAAAATCTTAAATATAAACTGAGAACGTTCTACACCCCAAAGACAGTGCAGTTGATACAAATGTGTTGTGAGCGCTGTTTAGACATTCAAGTAACCATGGGTATCTGCCACAGTCTAAAACACACAATTTGTTGTAGAACTGACTAAAGAAAGCCTCAAAATACAGAGGCTGGCTAAGATGAAAAATGACCGTATTTGACATGGAGCAGGAGAAAAAAGGACGTTAATGCTTTTTATTCTCTTGGTGTCTGTATCATGCCCCCAAATTATTGTTTAAATTTCCAATCAATTTAAGAAAAGCAAGTAACTCACTTGAGAAAATTCTCTTTTGGTTTTCTCCTGAAAGGACTAAAAGACAAAGTTCATCCCATAAAATGTTTATTACAATCACAAAATAAGGACATGACAGGCAGCTTTGATGAGGTCATTTAGCATCATTAAAAAATACATTCCTTTTCTAATAACATATATTCCCGAAGATTAAAACAAGCCGCAGCAAGGAAACCAGTCAACAGATGCGTTAATTATAGGAGCCTGCCGGCACCCACGTGACCACAGGTGGGCATTTGCCTCTCTGAACCCAGGTCGTCTTCCACTGGCTTTCCCACATACTCATTAATCCCAGGCAGAGAATTACAATGTCTGAATTTCCACGAGCCTCTTAAAATGTTTTTCTGTGCAGTTTCTCAGCAACACACACACACACACACACACACACACAACACCACTCTCTCTCTCTCTCTCTCTCTCTCTCTCTCTCTCTCTCTCTCTCTCTCTCCACCAAGATGACCCCAGTAATACAACTTCCCTCTCCCATTCTCTCACTCAGCACATTAATTCGCACACAGCTTGCAGTCAGAGAATGCTGACTGCCCCTCGTGCAGGGGGCCTGTTTGAGCCCTGGCACTCCGTGGCCGGCTCGCAAATTCATCTCAGAAGGATGATGGTCGATAGTACAGCAGGTAGAGCACTTGCCTTGCACGCAGCCAACCCGGGTTCAATCCCTGGCACCCTACATGGTTCCACAAGCCTCCTAGAAGTGATTCCTGAGTACAGAGCCAGGAGTAAGCCCTGAGCATCGCTGTGTGTGGCAAGGGGGGAAATCCCTCAGGCAGCTTGGAGCAAACCTGCCAGCATGCGTGTTGCCTGCAGTCGGAGAAGAGGCAGCTCTTGGGGCCTCTGTAACACGGGATGCAGGGACGCCGAGGACATGCTGGTGGGTGGAAGGTTCTGGGCCCAGGTGTGTCAACTACAACACACACCGGAATTACCTGAGGAGAGCTTCAGCGAACCAGGCAGGGGGTCTTCACAACCAGAGGCAAAGACAGCCGGAAACATCGAGTGCGCAGGTAGTGGGGACGGCAGCATGTCTCTGCAAAACCCTCTCCCACTGGCTAGCAGAACTGGGGAGGCACCAGGGTGACCCTCAGCCCCACTCCCAAGGCCACGTGCCTATGTGCTTCCCAGGGCAGAGCTTGCCCCAGGCTTCTGATGGCCGTGCCATTTTAGGTGGCGTGTCATCAACCCCTTCCCAGAAGGGCAAAGGAGAAGGTGCATGGGGGTTTGGGGCAATGATGCTCAGGGGCTCTGGATGTGTGTGTGTGTGTGTGTGTGTGTGTGTGTGTGTGTGTGTGTGGGTGTGCGTGCATGCGTGTGTCCATCTGGTCGGAGCACGCGGGCAGGCCAGAACTTCCCAATGCTTGTTCTTAATCCGAAAGCTGAACTACACCTCGGAAACTCTTGACCCTTTTGTACAAGCCCAGGCCACTTACTGAGAGCACAGCAGTGCACCGGGCCAGCCCTGCCCCGAGAAGGCGGCGGGGTAAGAGGTACTCACTGGGTCAGAGTCCCCGACACTTGGCGTGGGCCACCTGAACACAGGTGTCCGTCCGTCCTTCCTTCCTACCTACCTAGCTACCTACCTACCTACCAACCTAGCTACCTACCTACCACCTACCTACCTCTCCCCATCCATCCATCCATCCATCCATCCACCCACTCACCCACGCATCCCTCCCTGCATCCCTCCATCCCTGCATCCCTCCCTCCCATCCATCCCATCCATCCATCCATCCATCCCCATCCATCCATCCATCCCATCCATCCATCCATCCATCCATCCATCCATCCATCCATCCATCCATCCATCCATCCACCCACCCACCCACCCACCCATCCATCCATCTATCCTCTGACTCCATCTCTGACTGGCTCCGGGCCCTGAAATCCAGGACTAGCCTTTGTTTTGCTTCGTTGCTAGGGCTACCCTCAGTTCAGTGCTCAGGGTTTTGCTCCTATAGGGCTTGGGGGCACGTGGGGCAAGGGGTGGGACCTAGACAATCTGCACGTGACACACGTGTTCCGCCACTGAGCTGTCGTGGCAGCTTCTGGATGCAGGTGGGGGAAGGGAGGGGACAGGGGGTCCTGACGATCCCACTGAAGGATTCAGACTGAGACCACAGACATCACACACGGCCTGAGCTATGAGGTCAACAATTCTCCTCGTCTCAAACCATCTCTTAAAAGGCAAACAGCCTGGGACAGAATAAGGGGAAGGATGAGCAAGGCGGAGAAATGTGAGTAAATATAGCACCTACTTATGCTTAAATTTCAAACAGGCTCGGAGCACGAGAGCCTGAAACATTTGATCCAGAGGTTAAGGCTGTGCCAAGGCTGACTGTCAGGCCGGAAGCTTAAGTGTTTCTGCCTCATTAACAGCCACCCCACCTACAGTATAATTACCAACAACAAGAACGAGCACCGCTTTGCTCTCCGACTTTCCCTTTCGCCCGATTTCACAATGAGAACGTGGAGAGACGGCCTGTCGCGGGAATACAAACAGCACCAGGCCATCCAGAAGGACATTCTCTACCTTTTGTTCCCGGCGCTGGCTGGCCGTGGCAGGCTTCAAATCCTCCTGCCGCACGGGAAATCCCCAGCAAGGGCTGACAGCTAAATGAGCAAATCTGCAGAGCGGCAGGGCGGACACATAGCATCTACTCAGACAATCATTGGGGAATAAATTAAGGGTTCAAGCCTGAAACTAGAAACTGAGCCCAGGTCTCGTCCAACCAAAATTAAAATTACGTGCTTAGCGGCCGGCCTGTGCAGGCCCAGGTTCAATCCCTGGCCATCCCATATGGTCCCCGAGCACCGCCAGGAGTAATTCCTGAGTGCAGAGCCAGGAGTAACCCCTGAGCATCGCCGGTGTGACCCAAAAAGAAAAAAAAAATTACGTGCTTAGGAGAAAGGGACCAGAAACTCCACAGCTTGAGTTTTGGGCTAATCTTGGGCTAATAAAGCTCTTCGGGAAAGGGGTGTGAACAGAGGCCAGCTCTGGACACTACTGGACAGGAGGACGGGGAGGTCCGCGCCCACCCGGAGCGCCTACAGTCAAAGTCACGGAAACAAAGCTTCTTCCGCAGCTAAGTGACCGTTACCTGCACCCCGGCTGACCTGGATGTGACCCCAAGGGTTCATTCTTCTAAGAGTCTGTACGCAAGAAGACAAAAAGGCTAAATAAGACCCAGGATGGAATCACTTAGGCTAAGCACCATGTCGGCCAGGTGGGCAAGAAACAACTGCAGCCCAAGGCTCTCCCGGAAACGGAATCTTTCACCAGGCCCCACGGGAAGACCGGGTTGGTCAGCGCTGCTGAGGGCATCTCCCCTGACAGGCCCCTGCTGGACTCAGAGGTGCCCAAACCACGAGCCATTTAATAAAGGCAATTAGGTTTCCAGATTTACTCAGCTATATATTATTTATTTGCTTTTACAGCCCCTTTGACCCTGCATGGGCAGAATTCTCCACGTCTCTAGCTTAGGTTATCAGCATGATCGGTGGAAAGAATAACTGTGAACCAATAAAGAAGGTGGCGTTCCCCAGAGTCACAAGCCCACTCTCACTCGGCTCCGTCCCTGGCTCCACTTAGCCCTGGCTTCCTCGGAGGCGAGGCAACGACATTCCAAGGAACTGACACTCAGAACTGGAAGCGCAGCGTCCGCCCTGAATGCCAGCCCTGAATGCTTCCGGGAGAAAGACAATGCCTAGAGCCCGAGGACCCCGCCCTTCCTTTCCTCCTGTGCGCCAGAAAGTCCAAACAAAACAGCCCCATGGAGACCAGCCCTAGGGGTTAAGTCAGTGGCTTGTGGGGCCAGAGCAAAAGCACAGTGGGGAAGCATTTGCACGTGGCCAACCCGGGTTCGATCCCCGACATCCCATGTGGTTCCTGAGCACTGCCAGGAGTAACCCCTGAGTGTGGCCGGGTGTGGCCCCAAAACCATATGGTCCCCCAAGCCCTATTGGGAGTGATTTCTGAACATAGAGCTGGTAGTGACTCTTTAAGCAAGACGATGTGGCCCAAAAACGCAAAAAGAAAGGTGGTAGCCACTGGAACTGGAGGCTGTGCGGCCAGGAAGGCTGTCGGCGCCAGTAACTGTCCCTGCGTCTGTCTGTGCCAGTGTCTGTCTGCCCCAGGGTGGAGGTGGGGCTCTTCTGCGAGTGCTTGCGGGAACGGTGGGTGCAGGCAGAGTTTTACAGGTGGGAAGGGGGGCTGGGCAAAAACGCCAGGGCGGGGTGGGAGACCAGCCTGGCCATCAGCCAGGACACACTGCATGCTGGGCGCCCCTGAGAAGCACCAGTTCAGCTCCTCTCGGGCAGCCTGTCCACAAGGCACCTGTCAGGAGGACAGGGCCGAGCCTGGACACTGCCACCAACTCCTCAATGGCCCCTGTCCATGGGTCATCTCATGGGGGATAAACATGGGACGCCAGTGAGCCGGACAGGGCTCCCATGGAACTGAGCGACACTGGAGGGTTCTGGAACCATCTGGAGATGGTAGCATCACCCCGCCCCCTGGAAGGTTCATCCCACCTGAGGCAGTGCAAGCCTCTGGGTTTCTTGGGGGGGGGGGTGGAGCTTGTGGACTTGCTCAGGATTTGCTCCTGACTCTGCTCAGGGATCACTCCTGATATGATCTGGGGGACCACACAGGGCCATGATGGAACCAAGGTTGGCTGTGTGCCAAGCAAGCACCCTACCCTACCCGCCGTACCACTGCTGCAGCCAAGGTGTTTTTTAAGAAAAGAGGGCAATAAGCCCACAGTTTGGGGACGACCCTCGGCAGAGCCACAATGGTGGGAATTGGCCAGAGGGGGCCAGAGAGATGGCGCAGTGAGTAGGTCACTTGCTTTGCACTCAGCCAACCCAGCTTCAGTCGTGAGCATCCTATGCGGTTCCCTAAGCAGTGACGGGAGTGATTCTTTAGTTCAGAGCCAAGAGCAGGCACTGAGACCCGCCGAGCAGGGGACGAGCCCCCTGTCAGGTTAGACAAACACCCCAAGTCACTTCAGTAGGGGGTTGCAGCCATACGCGGGCTCAGGGCACCAGAGAGAGAAGGAGGGAACCAAGCAACAGCTGGTCTTGGAGAACCCGGGAAGGGAAAGGGAGAGGGGACAGCGGGGAGCTGAGACACGCAGGACGCTGGAGGTCTGGGGAAGCGACTGGCAGGCGGGAGCCCGAAACAAGCCAGGAGGGCTGGTCGCAGGCTCACACCCTCGCCACGAAGCCCCAGCCAGGCAGGGAGAGAGGAGGCCACAATGGCAAGAAGGACAAACACACACTCCCCACACCACCACAAAGCACAACTGCGCCCGGCTCTCACATGCACTTAAGGGCAAGACAGCAGAGCAGAGCACAGGCGAGGCCGGGCTTCTTCCTGCCTGAAAATGGCCCAGGTTTGGAAACTTCAAAAACAAAAAAGCATGGCGGAGGTCAGAAAAAAGGTCCCAACAAAAAGCCTGCAGGCCAGAGAGGCACGCGGCGGACCCAAGCTCGATCCCCAGCACTCCTTGTGGTCCCCAGAAGCAATCCCTGAGCGCAGAGGCAGGAGGCAATCCTGTGCACAGGCAGGTGTGGCCAACAAACAAACAAACAAACAAACAAACAAACAAACGCCTGTGCTCTCCCGCCTGAACAGGAAAGGGGAGGCCAACATGAAGAAAACAGACTCGCTCCACTCCCGCCCAGCACCACAGACGGGATCCCTCCAGATCCCACCTCGCCAGCTGTGCCCCGCCATCGGCCTCTACCCTATAGAGGCCTGTTAAAGTGCCGTCACTTCCCTGTCCAGGAAGAAGGGGAAGACCCGTAAGGAAAATGAACCGTCTGCCCCACCAAAAAACATAATGACCCAGCTAGGGTACGTGAAAAAACACACACCCCAAAATCACCAGGTCTAGGCGGCCTCATCAGAGAATTCTGATACCAATTATCTGCAGTATTCCAACAAAACAGAAGGGTATGAAAGAGCACAGCTCAGTCATTACATAAGTGAACACTGCCCTCCGGAAAGCAAAGACGATACGAGACGGCACATATACGGAAAGCGAGGCAAAGTTCAGCTCAGTCCCAACGGAGGTTTCGCAGCACATGGAAAGAGCCCCACAGCCTGATCAAGTGGGACTCACCCAAGGTGCAAGGCTGCTGGAACAAACCCACGCCTTCTATCCCCCGATGTCTGAATCTAATAAACAAGCTTAACTTAATAATAATTTTAAAAAATAATAATAGCAACCAAGGAACACATGATGAATACACAACATTAAACACACATTGAGGGGGCCGGAGGGATAGCACAGCGGGTGTTTGCCTTGCCCGCGGCCAACCTGGGTTCGCTCCTCGAGGCATCCCATATGGTCCCCCAAGCACCGCAAGGAGTAACCCCTGAGCACTGCCGGGTGTGACCCAAAAAGAAAAATAAATAAATAAAATAATAAATAAATAAAAATTAAATGAACACACTTCATAGAGGCAGTTCAGCAGGCAACTGACCCTCGTTCCATCCCCAACACCCCACAGAGCCCCCAGCACTGCCAGGTATGACCCCCAAGTACAGAGAGCCAGAGTAAGCCCTGAGCTCAACTGGTAAAGCCCAATAACACAAAAATGTGACCCTAAGTCTCATAACTGAGGACAAGATGGCAGCCGTGTGGCTGCAGGGTGCGGGGCGAGCACAGTTGCGGTAGTCTCGCTGCTGCAGTCCCAGAACGCATGAATAAGTGTACGTGTTACTTAAATATTCTCAACAAGAGTGCTTCTTGGGTCCTACCCACCACCGCCACAGAGCGCGGCCCCGAGAGGCCCGCCATGGCCACACCACCACTGCTCCCACCCCCCACTGGGCCATCCATGGCCATTGCCCCAGCCCCGACCTCTCCTGGCCATGGCCATTGCCCCAGCTGGGGCCCAGAGGTGCAGCAGCCGCCAGAGTGGCCCTCGGGCTTCCTGACACCCCACGGCTGCCGCCATACCTCCCACTGGACTCCATCATCTTGGGACCAAGTTCTCCAAGAAATTAAACTGCCAGACATTTAGGTATATGGGAGTCATGCCCATACACCTCCAGGGCCTACATGTAGCTCATCTACGGGCCCTGCTCCAGGGACTCATAGATAAATCTCAATCAACAGGCCCCCAATTTTTTTTTTCAGACACCCATGCATGGCTGAATCATCTGGGCACCCGGAGGGGGCAGGCTAGTTCAGTGGCCACCCAAACAGAGCATACCTCGGAGGCTTGATCCTACAGTCCAAAATCATCACCACCAGCTGGACTCCAGTTGGACGACCTCAACGAGAAATTAGCCTGATGAAAATTCAGCTGTGCAGGCTTTGTGGATGGAAATCTCCAGGCTTTCTCGGAGTGGAGATGGGCTACCTTCCCTACTTCCCTGCACTTCCAGAAACCCGGCAGTCACGTCCACACCCCAAAGCAGCCACCAAATTAAAAGAATCAACTCCAGCTGTACTTCCTGATAAAAATCCTGAACTTCCTGACATCTCAAAACTCTACAACTATAAACCAGTAGCAGCACAACAGAAGAGAGAAGGCAACCAGTCTCGATGAATAGAACATAAACCCAGAGGCTGAACCTGTAACATCATCATGGTGTTCTCATACAAGGACTTAAAGTCTCCATGAAGAGGTACAACAATTTATTGGTCCATAGAAGCCTGCTAGGGGCGAAGGCAGTTGGACTAGAGAAGGAACCGCATGGACAGAGAGAGTTGGAAATGATCATCTGGATAAGAACTGCAGGCTAAAAGGAGGAAAAGGAACAAACATGATAACCTCTCGGGATCTGCATTGCAAACCAAAATGTCCAAAAGGAGAGAGAGAAAAGTGCTGCCATAGAGGCGGGGGGGGGGTGACGGAAGGGAAACTGGGGACACTGGTGGTGGGGAAAGTGCACTGGTGGAAGGACGGGTGTGAAAACATTCTATGACTGAAATCCAATCGCGAACAACTTTGTAATGGTCTACCTCACAGTGATTCAATAAAAGGAATTTAATAAAGGAAAAAATCCTCATACCTTCTGCTAAAATCAATGCAGTATGTGCCCCCAAACAAACGTAAACCATAAAACCCCAAATCTTCTTTTCCTTTGGGGGGGTTTTCAGGATCTCAAATGGAAACCAATGGCATGAGCTCCCCCCCAGTGCCTGCTCTTCCGAGGAGAACCAGAAAATGAAAGAGAAAACCTAGACTGGCCCCACGGCCACGGCCACAGCACTGAGCAACCTGGACTCTGCTCTCCCTGCACCAATCCAAGGGCCTGAGAACACAGGCACGAGGCTTCAGAGTTGTGTTACCAAAGCCGGATCTCCGGGCAAAGGAAGCCGAGAGCCAGGAGCCATGGGTGAGGGCACACGGGACTGGCCTGAGCTGGGGCCCTGCTGAAGCACCCAATGGACTGCATGTCAGAATCGTCCCTGGTGAAGGTTCCTAAGCCCTGAGCCATGGCAGGTGGGGCGGAGGGCAGAGAGAACACAGCAGCTGGCCTGGGAGGGGAGGCAGGGAGATGTAAGGAGGAAGAATCCAGTGCAAGGCGTGGGGCTGGTCTGGGGCCACACCAAGAACCTCAACGCCGGCAGCACAAGACCAGCAGCAGGCAGGGCTGAGGTCCCGCTGTGGGCCGCACTCCGGACTCCTGAGGAGCTGCCCCTCTGACCGGCCTCAGGAAGCCCAAAGAACCAGCAGCTGCAGGCCCCAGGTCCTCCCACCTGCAGGCTGGACAGTGTCCTGAGTAAGGGCTATCCCAAAGAGAGGCCACGTCCCTCTCCGCTGGCCAGTAGTGGCCAAGCTGAGAAATGGAATAGGGCTGGGGTAGGGGGAGCAGCCCCTGGGGTAGGGGTGGAGTAGGGGCGCATTACTCTCCGGGGGAGGGGGGACCCACACAGCTGGCGGCAGGCCAGTGCCCAGGGACTGAGCGTGACAGGGACTGGGGAGGGGCTCAGACCTCAGACTGGTGGGTGGAAGCGAGGAAGGATGAGGGTGTCGGGAGCAAATGGCCAGAGGGAGCAGGTGCCCCACTGCCCAAGACGCATGTGGCAGGGGTGTGGCAGGAAGGGGCAGAAACCTCAGGGGGGACGGTCACTGCAACGAGTCACCTTCTCCGGCCCTGAGCGTGTCCCTATGGGCCCTGGGAAACATGGGGCCTCGAGCTACATGACCCGCTCTCAGTAACTTGTGGCTCACCCCCCAACCCTGCGGCACAGAGACAGCCCAGAGGAAAGGGGGACTACCGTGGGTGTGGCTTCCCATTCCCGGAACTCAAACTCCTGTGAAGACCCTGCCACCACGGTGGCCACGGACAGCTGCCCTGGGACACGGCACATCACGTCCCATTCGGGGCACCAGCTGCTCTGCAAGACATCAGGGCCCAGGGGACCACTGATGAAGGGTGGGGGGGACCCAGGTTTGCCAATGAGGGTGGCCACAAGCTTCCTGAATGCTCCCTCTTACGGCAACGCAAACCAAACCTGCAACAGACCAGAGATGGGGAAGGGCGCCCGAGCCCAGTCCAGAGGCCTGGGGAACCCCACCGAGAGTCTAGGCCAGCTGGGCCGTCGGGCTAGAGACAAGGCCCAGGTGGCAGCAGCGTGGGCCCTGAAGTAATGGGCCTCCAGGACTGCACCCGACGACACGCAGGGAACCACGGGCTGCTGGAACCAAACCTGAGCTGGCGCGTGCCAGGTGCCACCTCACCACTGTGTGTCTCCCACCCACTAGACCCGAGTTTTTTTTTTTATAAATATTGTTTCCTGCTATGACCATTACCAGCGCCGGAGTTTTTAACTGATTTTCACCTGCCACCGCTCCCAGAGCCGAGCACGCCCTGGCATCCGCCAAGCAAAGGCTGTGGGGAGACGGTGTCTGCGGCACCCACACAAACGGCTTCCGGAGCGGAGTCTACGTACCCCACGCTGCTGCCAGCCACGTCTCGACAGACCCCCGCCCACAGGTGCAAAGGTCAAAGGGGGGCACACACCTTGACGGAGGGGAGATGGACCCACAGAGACAGCCCAGCCCACACCCAGGCCAACAGGAGATTCCCAGATCCCTGCCAAGGCGGGGCTGAGAACACAGGGCTGGCACCAACACTGCAGGAAACTGTACGGTCCCACATGCCCTGGCAGTCGGCCTGCCGCCTGCGTCCCCCCCCCACCCTCGGTGACGACTCCGCCTCACCCGACGCCTGTCAGCAATGCCGCCCCACGTGTCCCCTCATGCACCTTCGCGCCCTCCCCCGCCACACCGGGCCCCTCCCATCCCGCCAGGCGGAAGATACTCTACTTGTCCACCGCGCCGGCGGCCTGCTGGAAGTGAGTGGCCAGTGCCGTCTCGTCCTGGAAAACCTCGTTGCACTCCAGGCACTTGAGACTATGCCTGCACAGCTTGGACGGGTCCTCGTCCAGGGGCATCGCTGGGACGATAGGGGTGCTGGACGGGGCCGAGATGACCGTCCCAGTGATGCCCGACTGGATCTTGGGGGGCTGTGTGCGGGACACTCCCACCGCCGCCACCAACGCCACTACCACCGCCAACACCACCGCCAGCGGCCGACGCGGGACAGCCGGGACGGTGCCGGCCACCGTAGTCACGGCGGCCGCTGCCCGCTGCCCCCCACCGTGGGCCGACACGGACACCACGGCGCTGGCACTGGGTGGGGTGCTGGCGGTGCTGCCGGCCGGGAGACGGTCATCTGGTCGGCAGGCACGGGCTTGAGGATGAGGTGTGAGCACTGCATGACCACGCCCTTCTCCTTGTGGCCACGCGTGTGACAAGAGGCTGCACTTGTTGTAGAAGACCAGGTTCTTGGTGCAGTGGTTGCACGTGACCTCGATGCGGACGCTTTGCGGCGGTCGTAGTGCTGCGACAGGCTCTTCTCCAGGGCGAAGGCGTCGCCACACTCCAAGCACTTGTAGCCGCGGGCTGGCAGGGCGATGCCAGCAAGGCTGGGCGGGCTGAGGTTGGGCACATAGACGGGCACGGGTTGACGCTGCTCAGCACCTTGTTGAAGGCCTCGACCACGGAGCTCTGCAGTGACGACACCACCTGCACCCGCGACACCTTCTTGGGCGGCTGCGCGGTGGAGGCGGCGGCCGCAGCGGCAGCGCTGATGATGGCCTGCTTGATCTGCTGCTGGGGCTTGGCCAGCACCTGGCGCAGCCTCGGAGGCGGCCTGGGCACCCTGGGGCAGCAGGTTCAGGTTGGCCAGGTGCACGGTCTTTGGCACGAGCTTGGCGCTGGCCAGGCTGGAGGCGGGCACCACCACGGTCTGCTGCTGGATGGCGTTGGCAGCCTTGATGATGGCGCTGCTGGCGCTCTGCACCGAGGCCGCTGAGATGACCGTGGCCTTCACCGTCGTGTTGTTGGCCAGCTTCAGGTTGATGACCTGTGAGCCGGCGGTCTTCACAGCCGACACGGGAGGAAGGCGGTGGCCACCGGCTTGATAGTGACCTGCTTGGGGGGTCAGCTCGGCCGGGGCCACTGCGTTGGTCACCACGGCCGACGGCAGCGGGGCCCGAGGCGGGGATGAGAGCACGGCGGCCGCGGTGGGCGAAGTTCAGCAGCGACGTCACCGAGGCCATCACAGAGGCCGGTGGCTCCGGGGGCTTCTTGCCGGAGGCAGTGTTGGTGGTGTCAAGCTCCACCTCGGGCAGGACCCGTGTTACCGTCCTCTTGATCTCGCCCGAGGATGTCTTGATGGTCTTGATGCGCACCTTGGGGATGGCGGGCGTGGAGCCGGCGGGGAGGCGGGCGAGCCCTTGCTGCTGCTCTCGCTGGAGATGCTGCGGGGGGCTGTCAGGCGGCTTCAGGGGGGCCCTTCCTGGTGCCGTCGATGAGGCTGGGCGCCTCGGGGGGACTTCTCGGCAGCCCGGGGACTCTCGTGGGCATCCTTGGGGAGAGGGGAGGGATCCTGGGGGCTGGCGGCCGGGTCCCTGCAGGAGTCGGACGCGGCCTTCTTGGCGCTCAGGGCAGCAATGGCAGCGATGCAGGAGGACAGCTTGGAGGAAGGCTTGGCCCGCGGCAGGGCAGCGCCCAAGGGCCCCTCCCCTTCTCCAAGCCCAGCTTGGTCTCCTGGGCCCTGGCTTCCAGTGCCTTCTCTGAGCCATCCTTCAACTTCTCCTCCGCCTTCCTGACCCGGAAGGGCTCGTAGGTGGCCAGGCCAGTAGCCACGCCACTGCCACTGCCACCGCCGCCTCCGTCCGGCTCCCGCTTCACCCCTTTGGCTTTGTCGGTGCTGCCCGCAGTGGCGACGGCGGCGCTGGCCTTATTCCCGCTCTCTGCGCCCAGAGCCTTGAGCTTCTCGTAGTCCTGGTGGGAGCGGCCGCCGAGAGCACGTGGTGACCGGAAGCCAGTGGCGCGCACGTCCTCCTTGTCTGGGGGTCGCCCACCTCGATCTTCTCGTCGCCGTCAAACTCCTCGGCGCTGGAGATGGGGCTGAACTGGCTGAAGGCCGAGTCCCGCAGGGGCGCCCTCCCCGGCGGGCCCGTCCCGCGCCTTGGGGGGCCTTGGGGCCCTCTCTTGGGGGAGCCGCCCAGGCCAGCAGCACTGAGGAAGCCATTGTGCAGGCCGTTGCCGGCCGGGGCGTGGCCATCCTTGTCGGCACCCTCGGCGGCGTCCAGGCTGCGCACGTTCTTGACGATGACGCTGACACCCCGTCCGGAGGCGGCCGGGCGTGGGCGCCGTCCCCGGGGCGCGCTCTGCTTGATGTGGCCCTCGGCCTCGTCGTGCCCCGACTCGATGGCTGCTTTGGGGTCGACCATGTCCGGGATGTCGAAGGCCGCCAGGAGGTCGTCAAAGTCTGGGGTCTTCATATCTCCCATGGTCATCGAGGGGCCCGCACGTCCTGTCAAAGGGGCAGAGCACAAGGTGTCAGCGCGCAGCAGCACCTAGGCCCGAGGCTCCCCGGGCGGCACCGGGTCGCGGGTGGGAGAGTGGGGGAGACTGTGCGCAGGGGAATGGATCCAGGTCAGCCAGCAGCGCCCAGGGTACCCGGGGCCAGCCAGGCCTCTCTGACACCGGGAGCTGGTGAGAAGGGAGGAACGTGGCGTGTGGCTCCGGCGTCCGCACTGCATGTGTCCAGACCCTCTGTGAGGACGAGCTACAGCTACGCCTGGCCCGGGATATACATCCTGCCACGCACAGGGCAGTAAGTGAAGGGGGACTGCAGGGGGAGGGGGCAGGGAGGTGTCTCAGGGCGATACAGGCACTGCCTGCTGAGAGTGGGGCCCGGAACCCTCCCCAGCACTAGCAACTCCCCAGAGCACCACCAGGCGTGGGCCAGACAACAGCAGAGACCCCGCCCCCAAAAAAGCCTTCACATGTCACAAATTCCTCTCCCCTGCGGTCCCCAGCACACCCCGACTTCTCTGTGTGTGTGTGTGTGTGTGTGTGTGTGTGTGCGCGGCAACAGTCGGGCCTCACTCCTGCTTACACCCCGCTGACCACACACATTCCACGGCAGGGGGCGGGGGGGTCCAGGAGGGGACAGAGAAGGGGGAGAGGGAGGAGAAGGGGAGGTAGGAGGGAGAGAAGGAGGATTGGGGAGGTGGAAACTCCCCCTGGGGAGAAGCCTGTAGGGAAGGGAAGGGAGGCGTGGACAGAGGGTGGGACGTGAGGACGCCGGTGATAGCCGCACTGGGCTCCCCTGCGGAAGTCGCACCTGATCTCCCACAGGCCCTGCCGGGCCCCCGCGCGGCCTCCCCGCGTCCCCACGGTTCCCTGTTGCTTCCCTGCTCGAGCACCTGACAGAGCTCCTTGCCCTGGCCACGCGGGGCCTAGTCCCTGAAGTCTGGACTTGGGGACCCCCGGCAGCGCTCAGGAGTGACTCCCTGCTGAAAGCCAGGGGTGGGAACCACAGAGTGCGGGAAGTGAGCTCCCCGTGGGCGCCACTGCGCAGAGCGCTGCTTCCTGCAACAGTGACCCACACACGGACACTAGCCCTGGAGGGAGCTGGGTAGCTCCAGGCGCGAGGCCACACGTTCAAAGCCCACAACGGGGTTGCGGCAATGCCAACAAGGTCTCCGGTGCCGAGAAGGGGCAGGGTGATGCCTGCGTGAGACGGGGTCTCTGTTCCCACAACCATCCCTGTGACGTCTCCGCGTGGGAGTGGCCAGTGCCTCCATCACCGCTCAGACTCCCCGGGGCCACTGCTGGCCTCTGCCAGGAAAACAGGGGTGCACCAGCCCCCCCAGGGGCAGGCTGGGACACAGCGCCAGCCTCGGTGCCCGCACAGTGCCACACACCGGGGACGGCCAGGGAGCTCGGAGCCACAGTCAGGCACCAGCAGGCGACAAGGACACCAAGACGAGGGAGCAGAGGTGGGGAGGAGCTCACCCACTCGGGAGCCATCGCCCAAGGCGGGCCCCGGAGTCCCTCACGAGCGCCTGGATGTGTCCACGGGCGCAGAGCAGGAAAGGGGGTCCAGCCCTCGCAGTTAGAGGGGGCTGCTGGTCACCCCCTGCTTTGGCACCGGCAGCAGCTCTGGAAGCCCCTGGGTGCAGCTGCAGGGCCTGGGGCTGTGCCTCGCTTGCTCCTACTCTACACCAACGACCCCAGGACTTTGGTCCCACGGCCAAAGTGACACCCAGAGTCAAAGCCTGTGTCCCAGAGGGCGAAGGACACGGCGGCCGCTCAAACGCCTGCTCAAGGGCGCCGGTCCAGGTGCACCGCATGAGACATGTGTGGAAAAGCCGATGGCAGGGGGCTCTCGGGCAGAGGGTGCTGAGCCCAGCGGGGGGCATGGGAACGGGGGGTGGGGCCTGCCCTGCACGGGCTGCAAGCGCCCACCTGGGCTCTCGCCCCGAGTCCCCACACACGCCTCCACGGGGGCTGACCATGCAGCAGTACCCGCAGCCCCCGCCACCTGGCACCGCCACTCTCAAAGGGCCCAGTTCTAGCAAGCGCATAGGGGTGCCCCCGAGGACGTGGGAGAGTCAGGAAGTGGGAAGGAGGGGTTCAAGGCCGCAGGACAGAGCAAAGGACACGAGCACAGTGGGATCATCTGAAACCGGAGCTGGTGGCGGCCCGGTGGCCAGCCGGGCACAGGAGCGGCTCGTGGGCGCGAGGCAGTGCAGGACGACGCAGTGCCCCCCAGCCCCCCGGTCAGCTGCGGAAATCCAACCTCAGCTTCCGGAAGGCAGGAGAACGTTCCCCATCTGGGCTCGGGCGAGCGCTTTACTCCCACCTCGCAAGCACAGGGGAGACGCGGCTCCGTTCGAAGCTACCTTCACCGCTCAGCCAACTGCTAAGTAGTTGAAAAAAAAGGAGCAAGACTGTCTTCTCCATTAAGAGGCAATATTAAAAGACTTCAGCTTCCTCGACGGCTTCATTTTCCAGCAGCATCGGCTTTAGTTACCCGAGCAAATGTCCTTCATTTCATTTCTACCCGGTGAAATATGTCTCCCGCCACTGGCACTTGGTTTCTCCATTTCAAACAAAATGCCACAGAAATAATCTGGAATTCACTCACAGCACTGGTAAAAAAAAAAAAACCCTTTCCCCACCAAAGACAGTGACAGAAAAGGAAACTGAGGCAGAGTGAGGGATGGAGCACCGGACACGCCAAGGGACGCAGACACTGGTGGTAGCTGTGGTGCCGCATGTTTCATGTGTGAAATAAATCCTACCAGTTGCAGCTTTGTAAACTAGGGGCTGAAAGGGATAAAAAAGGCTTTTGGGGGCTCTTTTGGTCACGCCGGCGATGCTCAGGGAAATCACTCCTGGCGGAACATGGAACCTATGGGAAGCCGGGATTGAACCCGAGTTGGCCGCATGCAAGGCAAACTCCCTACCCACTAGGCTACTGCTCCCGTCCAATCTTTTTTTTATAAACAGGCAATAAGGGGCGGAGCAATAGACGGTACATCGGGGAGGGCATCTGCCTTGCACACGGCCAACCCAGGTTGGATCCCTGGCACCCAGTAGGGTCCCGTGGCCTCTCCCCGCTGGCCCATTCCTGTCCTCCCAGAGCCGCAGTAACGCAGGAAGCACTTTCACTCTGGTGGGCGCGGGCTAAAGTGACCGACCGCCACGGAAGAAAAGCCGAAGGAGACCCACTGCGCCCTTGAGCCACCCTCTCATCTCTCTGCAGGTTAAAAAGCTCCGTCATGACAGCTTCCAAGACCAGAGCACAGGCTCCCCCAGCCTGACCCCCGTCCATCCCCAGCACTGTCCAGTCCCACAGCACGGCTGGCCGTTGAGAGCAGCTCCCCCCCCACTCCAGCACTGACACTGTGGTCCCAAAACAACAAAGATTTAAATATACAAATTCTTAAAGATATATATATATTTTAAATATATATTATATATATATATATAACTTGTATTATATATATATATATATTATATATATATTATATATTATATGATATATAATATATTTTATATAATATATATCATATATATTATATACTATGTATAATATAACATATATATTTTTTTAAAGATGGCTTGTTTCTAAGTGTCCAAGGAAGCTTGGTCAGCAAATCCTGACCCCTGTGTCCCCAAGAGAGCTGCGAGGGGCAGGTGGGGCCCCCAGAAACACAGGTGCCTATTCTATTCTCCTGAGAGAGTGCCCATCACGGCGACACAGGAACACAGGGACCGTATTTCAAGGCCAGTGGCACTGCCCTGGCCCTCAAGAGTCTGTTCTGCTCCCAGCCCCTGCTGCCCCTGCCCAGCCCCTCGGAGAAACGCTCGAGAGGCTCGCGGTGCTTACTCCCCTCTCTGCTCCTCCACCTCGTCCTCCAAAGGAGAAGAACGTTCTGGTAGCACGTGTCCATGTGTGCCCATGGCGCTGATCTTCACCTGCATTGTATTCCTCGTGGACACGGGCCCCCCACCCCCCCATCTCCAGGTCCTGCAAAGGAACACAGGGAGGGCAGTGCCCAGCTCTCCAGGACGGACAGTGCCCGGCTCTCCGGGGAGGCTCTCCAGGCCTGGCACGGGCCCGTCCGGGAGAGAAGAAGGGAGCCCCTTCTCTCTACCTTTCACCATCCTAGAGGAATCACCTCCTGGTCCCCGGCTGGCCTCCAGCTGCCCACAGCAGCCTCTCCGGGAAAGGCTCCGTCTCTCGGGCACCGCCTGCCACAGAACAAGCAAGTTTGGTTGTGCAGGGCCTCAGCCAGCTGGGAGCGAATGGATGTCGGCTGTGACCGCTCACGAACAGGCTGAGCCCTGGGGAGGGGGACGAGGTCTCCATACCCCACCCAGGCCCTGGGCTCCCAAACAGCAGCTCAAACACGCAATTCCTGCGGGCAGCGGCATCTGCAGCGGGGGGCAGCTTTGGGGGAAACAAACAGCAAATGGGCTGGAGAGTAAATGAGCAACTCACAGCCGTACGGGCTTGATCCCTGGAACCTCACTGGGTCCCCCCGAACCCCAGAGCACCACTGGGTGTAGTCCCCAAAAAGCAAACAAAGGAAAAACTTATAAACACATTAAACGATAAATAGAGCTAAGAAGTCTCCGAAGATTCACCCCGCCTCTGAAGGCCCATGCACACAGCAGACGTCCAGAGGCAGCGCTGGCCTCTCCTCAGTGACCGTCCCCCAGGGCCCCAGGCCGTGTGCCGCCTGGAGCAGGATAGCGCCGCTTCCCAGGCAGACACAGCTGCTAGGACCCCGGGGCCTCTGCTGCTCTGACAGTGCCCACAGGCCGCACACAGATGCCCCCTGGCCGGGGCGTGTTTGACTTTTCCAATGAATCACCTACTGTTCCCATCTGAGAATATGGCCAAAAGGGCCAGGGAGAGCCGGCTCAGAGGGCTGAGGCCCAGGCTCAAGGGGGCGGCATCCCGAATTCAATCCCTGGCTCTGTGTGGTCCCCCCAAGGATGGCCGGAACGGCTCCTGAGCCCCAAGCCTGCGCAGTGTGGACCCACCCTGATCAATCAGTCAATCACAAGAAAAGGCAATACAAGGAAGAAGTCCAAACCGTGCCTGGGAGTAGACGCCCAGAGTCGACGCGTCGGCGGGGAGGCTGGCCCTGCCCCTGCCCTCCTCGTCCTCATGGCTGGCCACCGAGGCCCTGCCCGGCCCCTCCCCCTCCCACGCCCACA
Organism: Cryptotis parvus; assembly: GCA_021461705.1. Classification (NCBI taxonomy): domain Eukaryota; kingdom Metazoa; phylum Chordata; class Mammalia; order Eulipotyphla; family Soricidae; genus Cryptotis; species Cryptotis parvus. Next base: position 22,322 of record JAJIBD010007496.1, on the reverse strand, counting down.
GTCTCTTCCGGAAGCTCCAGCTACCTCCGGCCCCTTTCTCTAAGGTCACCCCAGCACCAGGCCCCGAGAGGTCAAAACGAAAGCCCAGAAGGACTCGCCTTGCTCTTTCCCACACTGCCCCCTCGCCAGCTGCCCAGACACCTCCAAGACAGCCGTGGCAGCCCTCCCCTGGGGCCTGCTCCTGCGGGCTGAGTCCCACCGGCTGCCAGACTGACGTTCCCCCTCCCCACGCCACGCCTTCGCCTGGGCAGCCAACTCCAGGGAGGACCAGCGCGGGATGGCCTCTCCCACCCTTCCTTCCTCCAGCTCTGCCTGTCCGGGTGGTGTGCGCCAGCACAGATGGCCTCCCCAGTCCATCCTCCTTGTCCTGCTCCCAAGCGGGGCGTCCCCTCGAGATCTGACTCGCTCCAGTTACCTGACCTTCAGCACTCAGCCCTGGGGCCATCCCCCACCTAACCCTCCACAGGCTGACCCCCAGCTTCTCAGCCCAGACGCTAGCCACATGCCAGGGCCAGGCCAGCTGACCCCTCACCTGACCCCCACACACCCCGGGCTAACTATAGGAACGAGGTGCTCTCAGCTGCCCAGCTGTGGGCCGCAGAATATGCAACTGTCCCAGCTTTGGTCTGAGCCCAACACTTCACAGGGTGTGAAACAAAACAGGACACCGGAGGCCACCACGAAGAAGTGCTGACCGCACCCCTGCAGGGGGCAGCGTCCACGCTGGGCAGGGCAGGGAGGAGACAAGCCACAAGCAGAGACCGAGCGCCAAGGCCGGAGGACTCAGAAGGCTCCGGAGAAAGGCACGGCCCGCCGTGTCCATCCCTCGGGGGCACTGGACGCCTGCAGGACTCAAGCTTTGAAGCCGGTCAAGGCCTCGCACGCTGGTGGCAGACCCAGCACGTGGCGCGGATGGGCCGGCTCACGGTGACGCCCGGTGGCGCGACACAATCGCAGTGTTGGTTCTTCTGCACCGACTCGGAGAGGCAGCGTGAAGGCGCCGGCCCTGGTGAGCCGGAGCCCCAGAGCTCGAGCCCCACACCCGCAGAGACGCACAGAACCACGGTCACTGCAGCTGCCCTAGGGATGGCGCCCCCCACTAACGCCTCGCCCACGCACGGCTTCTCCCCGCCCACCACCGTCGCCTTCCGGCCTTGGTGACTGGGCTCACACGGATCTGTAAGGACTCACTGTGCTGTGTGGGCCCGCAGAGCCCACACCCCAATGCTCTGGAGGAGTCTCCTGAGGCTCAGACTAGGGAAAACGCTCCTGTTCTCTCCTGCTTGGTCTCTGGGAAGTTCATATCCGCCTGATGCCCACAGGCTCCGGCACTCGCTTGCAGCACACACCCCAAACTCAGGACCAAAACCCACTGGCAGGAGAGCGGAGACTCTATTTTCTGTTTTGGGTTGGTTTGTCGCTGGAGTGTGAGGGACACCCTGGAGCGGGTAGGATGGACACTGGGTTCCCCTGGCAAAGCTCGTGCTCTGCCCACTGGGCCACCTCTTGGGCACGGGCGAATTCCACAGGTGGGGGTTACAGCTCGGCGCCTAGCGCAGGTCCGCTCAGGACTCCACTGCTGCTACTCCCTCTGGGCACGCATCAGTGTCCGAGTGCGCATCCCGGCCCAGGGGGCGGAAGACGCATGGCCCCTTGTGAAATTACTGGCTGCTGGCGAGTGCGGGCTGTATCCCGGGAATCTGGGTTCCAGGAGCAACAACGGGGAGCGAAGGTAAACTGCAACCCTGCCCCTTCTTCCGAGGACAGCTCGGGCTACGGCCCTGCCCAGAGCCGAGCTCCTCCTCAGACGCAGGGACGGGAAGGGGCCCAGCAGTGGGACAGCGTGCCACGAGCACAGCGGGAGGCGCCCCTCCTGCCCCCATCCCCCCGGAAGCAGAGGCAGCGGCAGACACAGGAGCCCGGACACGGACAGGAATCACAGGATGTGCCCCTCCATCAGGACACAGCACTGAGAGCTCAGAAGCCACGGGGCTTCTAGGGACTTGTCAGCCCACACCGGACAGGACACCCCCAGTTACCACAGCCACAGCAGCTGGCCTACCAGCAGGGCGGAGGCCACGACTGGCCGCGTCCCCTCCCCTACCCACCCAGAGAGCAGGTGACCAGTGGGGACAGTGTCCACATAGTCCTTCCCCGTCCCCTGCACAGGTCTCTTGCTTTGAAGCAGAGCAGGGAGGGACAGATCAACGGTATTCGGGCCAGCGGGGCTGGGGGCTGGGAGAGAACTCAAAGGGCTGGAGCCCCCGGCCCCACAATAATAAAAATATTCCAGAAGATTTTCCAGAAGCTGCCGCCTCCTGGCCTGTGCCCACGAAAGGACGGGGCGGCTGGCCCGCCCATACCACGGCCAGAGCCAGTCGGCTGTCAGAGATGATCCACAGTCCCTCGTGTCTGCTTCTGCCTGATGGTGGCCAGCACCATGCTGGAAGGTGTCCACACCACGGTGGACTCGAGAAACGAGAGGCGCGGCCCCTTGCCCACTCTAAGCTTCCCCATGAAAGCAAGTGACCAGGGGCCGGAGCGATAGCACAGAGGGTAGAGCGTTTGCCTTACACGCAGTCAAGCGGGTTTGATCCCTGGCATCCCGTATGGGTACCCCGAGCACCGCCAGGAGTAATTCCTGAGTGCAGAGCCAGGAGTAACCCCCTGAGCATCACCAGGTGTGACCCAAAGAGCCAAAAAGCAACCAACTTGGGTTTTGCGATTCCAAAGTTAACAGTGGAGAAGGTGTCTGCTTGCATGAGGCCCACCGGGTTCCATCACTGGCACCAGAGCCCCCACCAGGAGTGACCACTGAGCAACGAGCCAGGACTAAGCTCTGGCTACAACTGGTTGGCCCCTCCTCCCCACTCAAAAAAAAAAGGAAAAAAGGATCCCCCAAGGAAGAGTTTCTAAACACACACGCGGGCAAGGCAAGCTGCTGGCACGTTCCACACACACCCACACCCACACACCTCCCACGCCCACCCCACACCCACACACTCTGCACACCCACACTCCCACACCCACACACTCCCACACCCACACACTCCTATACCCACACACTCCCACACCCACACTCCCACACCCACACACTCCTATACCCACACCTCCCACACCCACACCTCCCACACCCACACACTCCCACACACCCCACGCCCACACACTCCCACACCCACACACTCCCACACACCCCACACCCACACACTCCCACACCCACACACCTCCCACACCCACACACCCACACACACCCACACCCCCACACCCCCCACACACACACACACTCCCACACCACACCCCCACACCCCACACCCCCACCCCCCCCACACACACACACACACACACACACACACTCCCACACCCCACACACCCACACCCACCCACACCCACACACCTCCCACACCCACACACACACCACACCCACACCCACACTCCCACACTCACACACCTCCCACACCCACACACTCCCACACCCACACCTCCCACCCCCACACACCTCCCACACACCTCCCACACCCACACCCACACACACCCACACCCACACCTCCCACACCCACACACTCCCACACACACACCCCCACACACACACCCCACACCCACACACTCCCACACCCATACCCCACACACCCCACACCCACACCCCACACCCACACACACCCACACTCCCACACACCCACACACCCACACCCACACACCTCCCACACCCACACACACCCACTCCCACACTCACACACCTCCCACACCCACACACTCCCACACCCACACCTCCCACGCCACACACCTCCCACACACTTCCCACACCCACACACTCCCACACCCACACACTCCCACACACCCCACACACACACTCCCACACCCATACCCCACACACTCCCACACCCACACTCCCACACCCACACCTCCCACACACACACACTCCCACACACACACACCCCACACACATCCCACACACTCCCACACCCACACCCCACACACTCCCACACCCACACACTCCACACACACCACACACACCCACACACTCCCACACACACACCCACACACTCCTACACCCACACACTCCCACACACCTCCCACACACACACCCCCACACCCACACACTCCCACACCCACACATTCCACACCCCACACCCACACCCACACCCACACCTCCCACACCCACACACTCCCACACCCACACATTCCCACACCCACACTCCCACACCCACACCCACACACTCCCACACCCACACACTCCCACACACCTCCCACACCCACACACCTCTCACTCCCACACCCACACATTCCCACACCCACACACACCCCACACCCACACCCACACACTCCCACACCCACACTCCCACACCCACACATCCCACACCCACACACTCACACTCCACACACCCATACACTCCCACACCCACACACCTCCCACACCCACACACTCCCACACCCCCACACCCCCCACACCACACACTCCCACACCCTTCCCACACCCACACTCTTCCCATACCCTGACGCCAGACATTCGCTTGGAGAGGCCCCGTCTGTTGGCTTTTTTCCAGAATTTCTGGGTCTAGTGCCCAGGGACAGAGACAACGTCTGACACGTCCTCACTGAACTCACCATCGACTTAGCACTGTCTGACTCAAGCCAAGAGCTTCTGGGGTGCGCCTCCCGCACCGCCCAGGACGAAGTCTACGTCCGTCCCTTTCCCACCCTGTGCTCCCCTCGGGCGCCCGCGAGACTCTGGCCCCCCACCCCGCTCGCTGTTCTCATGCCCCCAAGGCCCCTCGAGAACCATGGCACCCATCTTCGCCAAAGTGCACTAGAGTTGTGTCTCCCGCTCCCTGAAGGGGGCAAAAGCCCCGAGCACCTCCGGGAGGAAGTCCAAGGCCCTTGGCCCGACACCCAAAACCCTGCTGGGGACAGAGAGAGAGGGAGCGGGTGGCACTAGCCTTGTGTGTGCAACCTGGGTTCCATCCCCGGCACCACACATGGTCCCTAAGCCCTGCTGGGGTGATCCCTGAGTGCAGAGTCAGGAGTAAGCCACAGGCAACGTGGGTGTGACTACGAAATGAAACGGAGAAAATAACTGTGCTCCCGGCAATCGTGAGGGCAGCTGACGGATGCACCTTTCTTTCTCAGGAAGAGCTGGTTCCTAGCGCACACACTTCCCTTTCTTGGGCTATGCTATTTCTTGATTATGTGTCATGTGTGTGTGCGCGCGCATGCACACAGATCCCATCAGGCACATAAAGAAGTCTCTATTTCCTCACTTTCTGAAATGAAAACTACACCTACAGTCTCTGAACAGAGCCAGGAGCCAAAATCACGCCTGAACAGAGCCTGGTGTGACCCCAAAACAAAACGACAACTAAAATCTAGGCGCTGAAAACGAACATCCTTTATCAATGGAAATAAATATTAAATGGAAAACTCACAGTCATTAAAATGTGATTTTCAGGGGGCCGGAACAATAGCACAGCAGGAAGGGAGTTTGCCTTGCACACAACCAACCCGGGTTCAATCCCTGGCATCCCATATGGTCCAAGCACTGCCAGGAGTGATTCCTGAGTGCAGAGCCAGGAGGAAACCCTGAGCATCACTGGGCGTGATCCAAAAAAAGCAAAGATAATAATAATAAATAAAATTAAATGTAATTTTCTTCATCTGATTCCTCCCTGTTAAAAATTTTTTTTAAAAAAAGAGTGGGGAGAGGGAGAAAGGGAGAGCAAGGAGAGGAGAGAATAGTGAGAGAGCAAGAGTGAGAAAGAGCATGAGAGTGAGCGAGAAAGAGAGCATCAGTGAGAGCGGGAAAAAGCATGAGAGCAAGAGCGAGAGGAGAAGAGCACGAGAGAGGAGAGAGGGGGCCAGAGCGATAGCACAGCAGGTAGGGCGCTTGCCTTGCATGCGGCCAACCCAGGTTTGATCTCCGGCATCCCACATGGTACCCCGAGCACTGCCAGGAGTAATTCCTGAGTGAAGAGCCAGGAGTAACCCCTGAGGGTCTCCGGGTATGATCCAAAGCAGAGGCAGAGAGAGAGAGAGAGAGAGAGAGAGAGAGAGAGCGAGAGAGAGCGAGAGAGTGAGAGAGAGCAAGAGAGAGTGAGAGTGAGAGAGCGAGAGAGCAAGAGAGAGTGAGAGAGTGAGAGTGAAAGAGAGTGAGAGCAAGAGAGCAAGAGCATGAGAGTGAGAGAGATATAGCATGACGAGCCTCACAAGCGGCTGGGGAAGCTGGAACTCGGCTCGCCCCGGGCCCAGCTGACTATGGGGCCCCGGGAGGACACATGGGTTTTGGGAGTGGGCCCATCACCTCTGGGGGGTCCCGGAAGCAGCTGGATGAGACTCGCCCACCACACTAGCCACCATTTTCACTGTCCGACACTGGGAAACTGCCTCACAACCAGATTAACAGAGCAAAACCAGTTCGAGCCCAGGCAGTGCGGCCGCGGTCCATTAAAAGAGTGGAAACAGTAATGTCTTTTACTGCACTGCATTCCACTATGTGCAGGAAAGTTTGGCGGGAGGGAGAGATAAAGAGGAGAGAAATGACATACAGAACCCGCCAAGTAGTTGAGGTGTGGGAGGGGGAGGGAGGTGGGGACATTGGTGATGGGAGATGGGTTTGGGTGGAGGGATGGGTGTTGGAACACTGTAGAACCAAAACTCTACATGAGCATCTTTCAATTGTATGTCTAAAACGGTGTAATAAAAATTTTTTGGGGAAAAATAATAAAATAAAATAAAATTTAAAAAAAGAGTGAGAGAGCGAGAGCGAGAGCGAGCAAGAGAGCGAGAGAGTGAGAGAAAGAGTGAGAGCGAGGGAGAGAGAGAGAAAGAGTGAGGAGAGGGAAGAGAGAAGTGAAAGGAGAGGAAAGAACGAGAGGAGAGGGGAGAGGTGAGAGAAGAGAGAAAAGCCAGAGACAGCGACAGAGAGAGAGGGAGAGAGAGAGAAAGAAACGAGAGGGGAGAGAAGAGAGGAAAGAGAAAAGTCAGAGAGAGCGAGAGTGAGAGAGAGAGCGAGCGAGAGAGAGAGAGAGAGAGAGAGAGAGAGAGAGAGAGCGCAGCTGGCAGGGCACTGCGGCACACTGTGGATTTCATCCCGGAGCACATATGGTCCCCCCAAGCCCAGCTGTGATCCCACGGCTGAGTCAGGAGTTGAAGTTCTGAGCACTGCCAGATATGGCCCAAAACAAAAATAAATATTTTCAGAGGGGGCTTAGCCAAACTGAAAAAGCTGCTGCCAACACAAGAGCAACACCGCCGACCTCTACCTACTGGGGGCACCCGGGAATGTCCCCCACCCCTGGGTCCCCAAGCAGTCAGAGGGGGGTCTGGGGGCCTGTGCCCTGGGCTGAGGAAGACCAGCCCTTTACAAAATGGACGTGACGGAGTTTTCTTCTCAGACTCACTCCAATGTCTTGGGTCCTCGCTCGGACCAGGGCGACAAAGAGACAGTGGTTTCTGGGAAGTCCACTCTGGCTGACCACTGCGCCTTGCCCACTGCCCCTGAGAGGTTTGGAAGGTGCTGCCTAAGGCCCAGAGACCAGAAGCGATAAAGTGGCAGCTTCCTGCAGGGGGAACAGAGCCAGCTGCAAGGAGGTTGCGCCTGCTCCACTGGCCCATTTGTCTGTCTGTCTGTCTGCCTGCCTGCCTGTCTGTCAGCACGGGATCGGGAGGAGCGCAAGTGACAGAGGACCCCACCTGAATCCGGAGAGTGGCTGGGAAGGGGCTTCTAGGCGCTGGGGACCCTGATCATGGCTCCCACTTGGCTGAAATCTTTAAAATATGGAATATACTAGTATGCCACCCGCACGGCAGAGCCTGGCAAGCTACCCGTGTCGTATTTGATATGCCAAATACCAGTAACAAATTTAGACCTCATTCCCATGACCTGATAGAATGGTTTGAGGCTCTTTATGTTCCTGGAGCAAGCAGGTGTCCTTGGGCTCTACTAGCATGAGACAGGACATATGGAGATGTTACTGGGGCCCGCTCAAGCCAATCAATGATGAACAGGAAGACAGTGATAGTGATGGAACATACTGTAAAAAAAAATGCCTTTTTAGAGTTTGTAACGGTTCTGCGAGTTTTTAACTGCTCTTTCTAGTGGTCTCTGTAAGAGAGTAGAAGCAGGGGCCGAGCAACAGCACAGCGGGAGGGCGTTTGCCTTGCACGCAGCCGAGCCAGGTTTGATCCCAGCATCCCTTATGGTCCCCCAAGCACCAACAGGAGTAATTCCTGAGTGCAGAGCCAGGAGTAGCTACTGAGTGCATTGCTGGGTGTGACCCAAAAAGCAAAAAAAAAAAAAAAAAGCTGTTGTACCTTCATGAGTTAATAATTCTAAAGGGAGAATTAAATAAATAAAATATTGAACATATGGCAAATACCTTTTAAATATTTAAATACTCCTTTTCGATGCTTCATGAATCCTTTACATATTCAGCCCTCTGGGCTGGTCTGTCCTCTGTCATACAAAGGGCAGGTGTCGCCCGCCTTGAAGTTATTCCTGTTTTACACATTAGGCAAAGGAAGACTCTTGCTCTCGAGCAACTTGGCTCAAGGAGGCCTGGCCGGGTAAGTGGAGAGGATGGATGAGGCTGACCCCGACACCCTGTCCGCCTGCACAGCCCAGGGGAGTCCGGAGGCCAGAGCTAGAGAGAAAACATCAATAAGGGAAGAACAGAGCTGGCAGTGTTTGCTGCAGGCACTCAGGTCTGCAAAGCGCTGCCCGCTCTGGTTTTGTTCAAGCCTGGTACCGTCTTCCTGACAGAACTCAAAGGGGGTTGGGGCAGGGCGAGCTGAGCCTGCTGGGTGTAGCTCAAAACCCAAAATAAATAAAGGGGAAAACAATCACGTTAATTTCAGTAATAAGGAGCAATTGTACAGTGGATAGCATATTTGCTTTGCATGTGGTCCTAGGTTCAATCCCAGCGTCCATAAGGGCCCCCAACACCACCAGGTGCAATTCATGAGTAAGAAGTCAGCAGTAAGCACCACTGGGAGTGACCCAAAAGCAAACAAACAAACCAATAACGTTAACTTCAGGTTATCTTTCATCAATGGAACCAACCTGAACACTCATCATGCTCCTAAACCAGCGTCTCCCAAGGGGAGCGCTCACAAACCTGCCCGCTACCCACCCAGCGCCCTTCAGCCAAAGGGAGCAGCCACACTGCCGGTCAGAAAGTTGCTTATCCAAGCAAGCCCCACCCCCTGCAGTCACATCCTTCCCCCTGCAAAATCAGGTTTCGTGAACATTCAGGAAGGATTTCTAAGCGCACTTCTCTTTTCAGATTTCTTCTCCTAAATCTAAGGTTTATGGAAGCGCTGAAAAAACAGACTTGAAGAGAACAGACCGAGCGAGCCAGCTCCGTTCTTAAGATGCCAAGGGGCATCCGGCAATTCAAGTCTGTTTGACTTGAATTTTCAGAGCTGAAAAAACACAGGAAAGAAAAAGGTGGGAGCTCCCAGCATGCACCAACCTTTGTGGGATTCACGGTCCAAAAAATAACTGTTTAGGGGCCTGAGTTATATATAGAGCACAGCAGGTAGAGCGCTTGCCTTGCACGCAACCGACCTGGATTCGATCCCTGGCATCCCATATGGTCCCCTGAGCACCGCCAGGAGTAATTCTTGAGCAAAGAGCCAGGAGTAACCCCTGAGCATTGCCAGTGTGACCCAAAACAACAACAACAACAAAAACAGAAAAAAGAGCTTAATTTCATGTATAAATAAGTAATAACTTAAATAACTGTCTAATTTGGAGACAATAAACTCTCCCATCAAATGAAGTGCTCGCATCCACCACCATCCCAACCAATTTCAAAGAGAAAAAAGCCAACCCACCCAGAGAATTTTGCTGTCCCCGTTCAAGCCCTAGGGGTTGAACAGCAAGAACAAAGGGAAAGGCCGACAGCCCGTGGCTTAACCCCAGCTCCTTTCCTGGCCCTTTGAAGGCCCTTTGAAGGATCCGGCTTCGACCTGGAGCCTTTCATGTCTCCGTGGGGCCAGCCAGCCCCTCTGAAACGGAAGTTCGCCGGGAGCCTATACCCGTCGTCTTGTTCCCTTGGCTGGTTTTTAATCCTCCTCCGCACCATTCCTAGGCCTAATCCACCTTCTTCCTCTTCAAAGCCTCCGGAAATGTGGCGCTGAATCCAGAGCTGACTTCACCCAGTTCATCCCACTCCGGGGGGCTTTACCGCACCTACAGACGTCTGGGAAGGAGACTCCCAGACTGACGTGGTTTCCGGTGACCACATACAGCTGAGGCCCAAGGCGCACCCAGAGGACAAAGACTCAGCTCCCTGTTTCCGAGGTGCCAGGCCCACAGTGCGGCCCTGCAGTCCACCCCGGACAGGGCTGGCCGCGGCCTGGCCATGTCTACTCACAACAGACACACCAGACACTGTACTTTCACCCAGGAAAAACTCTGTTGACAGTTTGCCCAGAAAAGCCGGTCTGGGCCCCGTGCCACTGGGAGGGGGCTGGCAGGTGGGAAAGACACAAAAGGACGAACACGTTTCCCGTGGCCCTGCCGATGATGGGCAAACTGTCCCCCTAGCCCCGCACACGTCTCCTGAGATACCAACAGTCCCACAACCTTGCAGCTACGTGGGGGGAATTCTGAAGCTATCCAAGGATCTACCTGGCTGAAACTGCTGAGAAGCAGAAGAGAACAGACCGAGCAAGCCAGCTCCGTTCTTAAGATGCCAAGGGGTGTCCGGCAATTCAAGTCTGAAGGAAACAAAGTGGGTACCGGAGCAGCCAGCACAGAAGCAAGTAAGTCCTCAGGGAAGAGTCAGCGGCCAAAGAGCTTGTAGACCAAGAACCCACAGAAGCGATCACTAAGCATGTTATTTTCCGGGGTCAGCGCCCTTCCGAAAAAGTGAGGGAACGGTCTGGAAGGAGCGTGGCCAAGTGTGGCTGCCCTGAGTGAAGGCACGACGGGGGACAAGGCCAGCAAAACTGCCCAGACGCCGGCCCGACACAACTGGAATCTCGGAGTGGCTGAGAACAGAGCCAGAAGCTGAGGCTTCTTCCCTCTTACGACCAGAACCCAAAGGAGTGCTGGGGGGGGCGCTCCAGAGGGGCCACCCCAAAGTGCCACAGGCACGCGCCCACGGCTCACACAGTGAAGCTACAAAACATGCCTCATTAAACTATCCACTCACAGGCCAGGTAGCCCTCACGCTCAGGAAGGAGCTCGAGGGAGAGAGAGAGAGACAGAGAGACAGAGAGAGACAGAGAAACAGAGAGAGACAGAGAGAGAGACAGAGAGAGAGAGAGAGAGAGAGAGAGAGAGAGAGAGAGAGAGAGAGAGAGAGAGAGAGAGAGAGAGAGAGAGAGAGATCAAGGGACCGTTTCTGAAGATCTTTTCCGAAGCCTGACATCTCCAAACACCAGCACACTAACATCCCAGTCGTACTGGACCAGTTTGGGTCAACTCACAAAAAGCCTTCACACAGAGGCTTAACTAGCAGCAACAGCTTAGTAAACTCACAGACAAGGTCTTAATGTCCTGAAGGTGCAATACAGCAATTTTCACAAAGTTTCTTCTATGCAATTATTCTGTGATCATCCCATTAACCATTCCGTGGTAACAAGCCATAGGAAACAAATGACTGCGAGTCTGCTAACAGGGCAAGCTTGAGCGGTGGCTGGAAAACAGACAATGGTGAAGGGAAAGGGGCAGTGTGTGTGTGTGTGTGGGGGTTGGTGGTGGAATACCTGAATGCCTGTATGAGTCATGAATGATTCTGTAGGGGGCCGGAGTGATAGCCCAGTGGGTAGAGCGTTTGTATGCCTGGATGAGTCATGAATGATTCTGTAAATACAGTGTTTGCATAAAGTGCGGGGCGGGGTGGGGAGAGTCCAGCAGAGAGGGGCGTTTGCCTTGCATGAGGCCAACCTGGGTTCAATCCCCAGCATCCCAAGGTCCTCCAAGCATCGCCAGAAGTAATTCCTGAGTGCAGAGCCAGGAGTAACCCCTGAGCATGGCCGGGTGTGACCCAAAAGGCCCAAATAAAGTGCGGGGGTGGGGGAGGAACAGGGCAAAGCCGGGTGACCTCTGGAGAGGAGCGGGTGGGAGCCCCCAGGCAAGGCAGGCGTGGCTAAGCGCCTCCCTGTGCCCCCTGGCCTTCCAGCATTTTCACCCCAACAGTGGAGAGTGCTGCACTCTAATGCCAGGAGCCAGAACAGAAGCAAGAGAAAGCAGAAGTTCCCAAAGGGCCAGGCCGGAGGTCAGCTCTGACAGGCCGGGTGTGGCCCTCCAGCGTGTGCACAAGCACCAACTACACACAGGATAACTGCCTCCCTAAATGCTCTCTTACATCACGGGCATTTTTTCCCTTCCCGTTTAAGCATGTTTCCATCCTATCACAGAGCTCTGACCCTACCCAGAGCCTTTATGAAAGATCCTGATGGGCCCAGAAAAGGGCGTCCACATGCTCATGAGAGCTCATGGGCCTTGCACACAGCCGACCCTGATTTGATCCCCAGCACTGCAGAGGGTCCCCGTGCATCAGGTGAGATCCCCGAGTACAGAGCCAGAAGTCCTGAGCACTGCCAGGTGTGGCTCCCAAACCCCAAAATAAATAGATAATAGATCTTAAAAAAAAAAAAGGTTCCATCTATTAAAAGGAACTTTTTTAAGGAAGGAAGGTGCTATCGAGACCTAAGTGGAGGGAGAGACCCAAGATGAGGAGAGAGAAGGAAGGAACACGGGGGGAGGGGACTGCGACAGAGGGGGCTTGCAACAACGAGGGTGGGCACCAAACGGCTGTGGAGACACAAAGGGGCTGGTCCAAGTCTCGGGTCACAGAGCTAGAGACTCGGCAAAGGTCCTGGCACTTGCCTTGCCTGCTGCCAACCTGGGTTCAATCCCTGGTACCACCTACGGTCCCCCAAACCAGTCAGCAGTACGCCCTAACCACAGAGTCAGCAGTACGCCTGGGCACCACTGGGGTGTAGCCAAAAGAAAAGGGAAAAAAGCAAAACAAACTCCTCCAAGATTTCTCGAAAAACTAAGACTAGGAATCCCATACAAGCCAGAATGGCATTTGTTGGCACCTGCTCCCCAAGACACAAAAGCATTAATCCCAGAGGATCTATGCACACCTCTGTAGACTGACTGCACACCACAGCCAAGACGGGGAGCAACCCCACCTACAGATGAACGGTGGAGAGATCGCGGCGTATTGCTCGATGGAATCCACACGGCAAAGGAAGGATGAAGCCACTGGGAGGGCGGAATTCAGGGGATCGGGAGAGTAAAGTGAGTCAGGAGAGGACGGAGACCAAATGATCTCTCTTGTGCGGGACACACACACACAGACAGACACACACACACAGAGACACACACAGACACACACACACCTCTAGGGCGGGCGCAACAAACGGAAGGTGATGGAGGGAGCTGGCCAGAGCGGGAGGACTCTGGGACACTGACGGAGGGAAGCCGACGTCTAGGAGGCGAGCACAATGCTGCAAGGGAGCAGGTACAAATCATGAGCGGAATTGCAAACCACAGCACCTCAAAACGGGCTGATTTTAAAACCCGCAGAGGGCCGGGTGATAGTGCAGCGTCACTATCAAGGCAGACAGGGAGGACGTGGCCGACACAGGTTGCATGCCCGGCATCCTATACGGGTCCCCTGAGCACCACCAGGAGTGACTCCTGAGTGCAGTAACCCAAGGGTGACCCTGACTATGGCCAGGCAGGGCCCAAAAAGAAGCAAAAAAAGGGCAAGAATAAACTAAAATAAGCTCCAGGGCCAAGTGAAAGCACGGCAGGCAGGCACCTGCGGGCCTTGCACACGGCCAACCCAAATTTGATCCCTGGTACCCCACATGGGCCCCTGGGCATCACCAAGAGTGACTCCCAAGCGCAGAGTAAGCCCTGAGCCTCTCCAGTGGCAGCCCCCAAAAAACCAAACCATGAAATAAAATAACCTTCAGTGCAAGGACACGTCGTGGCCCCGTCTTGAGTGCCTGCCTCAGAGCTACGAGGTCCTGTTCCATCCCGGCACTGCCAAAAGCAAACCAAAGAGACACGAGTGTTGGGGCCGGAGTGATAGCCCAGCGGGTAGGGCGTTTGCCTTGCACGCAGCCGGCCTGTGCCGCCCAGGTTCGATCCCCAGCATCCCATAAGGTTCCCAAGCACCGCCAGGAGTAATTCCTGAGTGCAGAGCCAGGAGAAACCCCCTGAGCATTGCCGGTGTGACCCAAAAGGCAAAAAAATAAATAAATAAATAAATAAATAAATAAATAAATAAATAAATGAATGAATGAATGAATAAATAAATAAATAAATAAATAGAAATAGAAACACGAGTGCCAAGAAGGCACTGACAGGGCTGACTCCGCGCCCTCCCTGGCCCAAGGAAACCCAGAGGGCATGTTCCTTCTGGCCACATGGGCACTTCCTCAGGAAGTGCGGCTGACCACATCTCAGCCCAGCGCGGCATGGACTACGGCATTCGGAGAGGGACCCGTATCTGGAAGAGGACAGTGAGCACACCCAGCAATACTGGAGGGTGTCTCTTCCACCTCTCCCAGCACCGCCCTGGCTTGATGACTGGCCGTGGACGCAGGAGGGAAGGGAAGCCCCAGAGCCACACCAAGCACACCTCTGCCTCTCTCCTGCACGGGCGGCTTCTCAGTCCTCCAGCCCCCCAACCCAAAGCCTTGGGGACACGGGGGGCTGCCTGGCCCCCTGACCAAACCTGCAGCAAACACACCCGGATTAAGCAACAGCCGAAGCCCACGTGACCAGTGCTTTTCTCTTGCTCAAGTGTCAGAAATCGAGTTGTGCCGACTTGCTGAGAGGTGCCTGAGCAGGGAACAGCGACCTATCACGGCGTGCCCAAAGCCTGCCTTAAATACGCACCTCGCTCTTCAGCAAGCAGAGCCCAAACTTCAAAGGACAGGACTCGCCTCAGGGGGAGCAGATGAAGAAAGCAAATGCTGCTCAGACGTAAAGCTCCGCTGAGAACTGACTGAAGGCCACGCAGGTGCCTGGACCCCAACAGCTGGGGTGCAGAGCCCAGGCCTGGTAGGTGCACACAAGCCTGCAGGCGCGGCCTTCGCCCTGGGGTATCCTGCATCTTACCACGGGGGAGCCTCAGGGAATCTCGGGGAGCCGGACCATGGCTGGGAACACCAGCTCCGCGGGGTGGAGCACACAGCAAGTGAAGACAGGGCTTTGGCCTGAAGCCAAGGACAGCCTTCGCCAGGGCAGATCGGGGCTCTCCCTGCATGGCACCCACAAACCAAAAGCTCGTTTCTTCCTTGGCTTTGGAGCCACACTGGCCGCATTCAGGGCATTAGCACACCTAGGCAGGGGCTCTCCGGGAGTGCTGGCTGGACCGTGCTGGACGCCAGGCACTGGGTACTGGCATCGGCCTCTACAGCCCTTGATGGCAAATCCAGGAGGTCAAACCCGCCCCCTCCCCCAGGGCCCAGCTGACCACCTCAAGCCAGCCGCATCCCTGCAGGAGGAAAGCGCCCCACAAACTTCCCAAACCACAGCCAGGCAGCACAGGGAGTAACCCCAAACACTTGTAAGTATGACATTACAGAGGAGGTTCAGTGATTGAAGGGAGAAGAGGAGGATCAGAGGTTAAGAGGTGGAAACAGGGCCAGAGCAATAGCACAGTGGGGAGGGCATTTGCCTTGTATACAGCTGACCTGGGTTCGATCCCGGCATCCCATATGGTCCCCCGAGGACCGCCAGGAGTAATTCCCTGAGTGCAGAGCCAGAAGCAACCCCTGAGGACCACCAGGTGTGACCTCCACCCAAAAAAGCAAACAAATTGAACCAATGAGTATAACACACACACCATAGGAAAAGTATTGGGGCCGGAGTGATAGCACAGTGGGGGGGGCGTTTGCCTTGCAAGCGGCTGACCTAGGTTTGATCCCCGGCATCCCATATGGTCCCCCGAGCACCGGCAGGAGTAATTCCTGAGTGCAGAGCCAGGAGGAACCCCTGAGCTTCCCTGGGTGTGACCCAAAAAGGGGGAATGAAGTCTTGTGTTTGGGCCAGAGTGATAGCACAGCGGGTAAGGCGTTTGCCTGGCAAGCGGCTGACCTAAGTTCGATCCCCAGCATCCCATATGGTCCCCGAGTGCCGCCAGGAGTAAATCCTGAGTGTACAGCCAGGAGTAAGCCCTGAGCATCGCGGGTGTGACCCAAAAAGCAAAAAAAAAAAAAAAAAAAAAAGAAAAAGAAAGAAAAAAGAAAGAAAGAAAGAGGGAGGGGGGAGGGAGGGAGGGAGGGAGGGAGGGGAGGGAGGGAGGGAGGGAGGGAGGGAGGGGGGAGGAAAGAAAGAAAGAAAGAAAGAAAGAAAGAAAGAAAGAAAGAAAAGAAAGAAAGAAAGAAAGAAAGAAAGAAAGAAAAGAAAGAAAGAAAGAAAGAAAGAAAGAAAGAAAGAAAAAGAAAGAAAGAAAGAAAAGAAAGAAAGAAAGAAAGAAAGAAAAAAGAAAGAAAGAAAGAAAGAAAGAAAGAAAGAAAGAAAGAAAGAAAGAAAGAAAGAAAAGAAAGAAAGAAAGAAAGAAAGAAAGAGAAAGAAAGAAAGAAAGAAAGAAAGAAAGAAAGAAAGAAAGAAAGAAAGAAAGAAAAAGAAAAGAAAGAAAGAAAGAAATCAAGGCAGAGAACTCCTAAGAAGACAAGACAACTACAGCCTCTCGAGAGCTCAGGGCCCCGACAGGACAAAACGAGACACACAGCAGAACACATTAAGACTAAAACAACTAAAGGCAAGATAAAGCGAGTATCCTGGGACCAGAAACACAGTCCGCCAGGGAAGACTCTGGCCTTGATGTGGCCAACTCAGGCTTGATCCCAGCACTGTCTAGGGACCCCCAAAAGCTGCCAGGAGTAAGCCCTGAGCACCACCGGGTCTGGACCAAGCCCCACAGCTGCACCAAGAACAGACTCCCAAAAGCAGCCAGAGAAGAGTCTCACAGAAAACTGACACCAACTCCAGAGCACCAACAACAGATTTCCACACAGGGAAAGCAGCGGGGCGGGGGTGCACTCGAATAGCTCACATCAAGTGCTGGGAGCAAAAGGGTCTCTGTGGGGCCAGAGCGATAGCACAGCGGGTAGCGCATTTGCCTTGCATGCGGCCGACCTGGGTTCGATCCCCATATGGTCCCCGGGCACCGCAGGAGTAATTCCTGAGTGAAAAGTCAGGAGTAACCCCTGAGTGTAGCCGGGTGTGACCCAAAAAAAAAAAAAATTTTTTTTTAAAAAAGTGTCCCTGTGGCATACAGTTGGAGGATGAATAAAGGTTTTTTCAGACAGTTACAGGAATTTGTCGCCACTTACGGAGCCCTCAAACACTTACAGGCTTAGAAAAAAATGAAATTTTGTAACACACTTGAAATGAATGTACAAGATACATTAAAAACATACCAAAGACTAGAAATTGAACTCCCATTTGACCCAGCCATACCACTCCTGGGAATCTACCAAAAATACACAGCGGAAACACTATCCCTACTTTTATGTTCATAGCAGCATTATTCACAATAGCCAGAACCTGGAAGCAACCAGAGTGCCCAAAAATTGATGATTGGATAAAAAGCTTTGGTACATCTACACAATGGAGTACTATGCAGCTGTTAGGAAAAATAAAGTCATAAAATTTGCCTATAAATAGATGGACATGGGAGATTATGTTGAGCGAAATTAGCCAGAAGGAGAGACAGACACAGAATGACTGCATTTATCTGCATAACATAAATATATATATGTACATATTAAGATACCAATATCCAAGGTCAAGTGAAACATATATCAGGAGGTCTTGTCAAAGGTGGAAATTATCACAAACGTGGGAGTCAGAGGCTAGTTAAGACAGAAAATGGAACAGTGTGCTAACAATTGTCGAGGGTACTAATGCCAACCTAGAACTGAGCATTAAATAGAGGCAAAAGATACACATGACAATCCTTTAATGTATGTTCTGTAATCCATAGTCTGGAGGGGAAGGAAAAGAGAAAGAGAGAGAAAGGGAAAGAAATAAAGAACCTGCCATGGAGGAGGGCTGGGGAAGGGGGAGGGAACCGGGGACGTTGGTGGTGGGAGATGGGCACTGGTGGAGGGATGGGTGCTGGAACACTGTATGACCAAAACCCAAATATGAACTTTTTAATTGTATATCTTTGTAATTGTAAAAATAAAAAATTAAAAAAAAAAGATAAACCTAAAAAAAAACATAAAATGTGGGTAATTTTGCTTGGAAACAAAAAATTCACTCTAGGACTCTTTTTTGAAATTCAGTTTTCACAGAATAGGCCCCTTCCTCCAAGAGTTTCCTGGAAGCACCTTCGAATACCCTAACGTGCAGCGGGAGGTGATTCGACTGTGCGGTCTCCGATGTCATGACTGAGAATGCCTGTTTCATTTCTCCTTCTTCTCTGCCACCAGTGGTGACTTATCCAGCAATTTCGCTGACATTTCACCAAGTCTCAGGGTCACTATCTATTCTCTATTGTTTTCCTACTTCCCGTTGTGATTTTCAAGTATGAGCCACTGGTGGTGAGCACCAGGTGGGTGGGCCGGATGAACTCACCAAGCACTCCACGGTCCAGACGCCTGAGGTTTGGACGTGCTTGTTCCTGTTTCATGGATTGTTTGATTTGGGGGATATCCCAAGCCATGTTCAGGACCTCCAAAGACCCCAGTAAATTCTCTGCCAACTGGGCTGCAATCCAGTGCCAGGCTACAGCGCCATTGGCGGCTCAGCAGTGCAGGTGGCACTCCAGGCTGCAGGATTGTATGAGAGGTGCCAGGGACGGAACCGGGGCTGGCTGGGCACCCGCAAGGCCGCGTGCAATCACCCTCCCCCTCGGCTACTTCCCTGGTCCCAAGAACGCTCCTCTCTCTGACACAGAACGCTCCTCTCTCTGACACGGTGCTCCGGGGCTCACTCCCGGAGCCGCTCGTGAGACGCATTCAGTGTGGAGGATCAAACCAGAGCCACTGCATTCAAGGCAAGGGGCTCACCTCCCGCACTGCCTATCCGGCCTGAGGATGTTCCTGTTCTGTTAAATAAGCATTTAACAATGAATTTCTCTTGAAAAACTTCGTTCAAAGCCAAGGATGTATGTAGCTCAGTAGCTGGCACTTGCCTTGCATATGTGAAACCCGGGCTATCCCTGAGCCTACCAAGAAGTTAAACGCTTCTTCACTCAGTATTTCAAAATACTTTTGATTTGGGGCCACGCTCGGTGGTGCTCTCTGCGCTCAGGGAGCACTCCCGGCAGGGATCAGGGGTCCCTAAGGTGTGCCAGGGATCACACCCAGGTAAGGGGCCCAGGAAAGCAAGCTCCCTCCCTACCCACTGGACTACTGCTCTGGCCCTCAAATTACTCTGCTGTTTTTGGGTCACACTTAGCTGTACTCAGGGGTCACTCCTGGCTCTGTGCTCAGGAATCACTCCTGGCAGGCCTTGGGGAACCGTATCAGGAGTCAGGGATCAAACCTGAATCAGCCACTTGCAAATACCCTACCCGTTATTCTACCGCTCCGGCCCCTCAAAATACTTTTTATTTGGCTTTTTTTTTTTGGGGGGCACCCAGCGATGCTCAGGGTTACTCCTGGCTCTGCACTCAGGAATTACTCCTGGCAGTGCTGGGGAACCATATGGGATGTCGGACATCGAACCCGGGCGGCAAGTGCCGGCCGCGCAAAGGCAAATGCCCTACCCGCTGGGCTATCGCTCCAGTCCCTCAAAATACTTTTTTTTTTTTTTTTGCTTTTTGGGGTCACACCCGGCGATGCTCAGGGGTTACTCCTGGCTCTGCGCTCAGGAATTACTCCTGGCGGTGCTCAGGGGACCATATGGGATGCCGGGGGATCGAACCCGGCCGGCATAAACCGGCGCGTGCAAGGCAGGCGCCCTACCTGCTGGGCTATCGCTCCAGCCCTCAAAATACTTTTTAATTCTGAAATGAAAAGGATTTTTCCCTGTGGAAATGATACAGTGGTATTTGATATTTATAGTTTAATTATAGCCAAAAGTCATTTATATGAATTTCTTTTAAAAAAATAAATAAGAGTATGGCTTGTTTTTGTCTTATATAGAAATATGCAATTGGTAGAAATGCAGAAAAATGTTGGGGGAGAGAAGGTTTGAGCCACACCTGGCTGTGCTCAGGGCTTCCTTCTGGCACTCTCTGTGCTCAGGGATCACTCCTGGCTGTGCTCAGAGGATCACTCCTGGCAGTGCTCAGGGATCACTCCTGGCTGTGCTCAGGGATCACTCCTGGCTGTGCTCAGGGATCATCCCAGCTCTGTGCTCAGGGATCACTCCTGGCTGTGCTCAGAGATCACTCCCGGCAGTGCTCAGGGATCACTCCCGGCAGTGCTCAGGGATCACTCCTGGCTGTGCTCAGGGATCACTCCTGGTTGTGATCAGGGATCACTCTTGGCTGTGCTCAGGGATCACTCCCGGCTGTGCTCAGGGATCACTCCTGGCTGTGCTCAGGGATCACTCCCGGCAGTGCTCAGGGATCACTCCTGGCTGTGCTCAGGGATCACTCCTGGCTGTGCTCAGGGATCACTCGACAGTGCTCAGGGATCACTCCTGGTTGTGATCAGGGATCACTCTTGGCTGTGCTCAGGGATCACTCCCGGCTGTGCTCAGGGATCACTCGGCAGTGCTCAGGGATCACTCCGGCAGTGCTCAGGGATCACTCTAGGCAGTGCTCAGGGATCACTCCGGCAGTGCTCAGGGATCACTCCGGCAGTGCTCAGGGATCACTCCCGGCAGTGCTCAGGGATCACTCCGGCAGTGCTGAGGACTGACGTGGCATCAGCTCTGTGCAGGCAGCTAAACTTCCTGCACTCTCGTGGTGGGGCGAGAGCACAGAACGGCAGCAGGGAGAAAATAAGAAAATATTTTAATATTTTTCAAAGTCACCTACTTAAATGAGCTTATGTTTTCAAAAATCTCCTATTTATAAGTACAATTTCCTATGAGTGAAAAGGACAGTCACCGCACGTGACGCCTGAAAAAAGCTTGCTTGGCAGGTCAGCGTGAGCTCCGTTCCTTCCACAGGCGTTGTTAAAGCGTGAGCGCGTCCTCACAATTAGCTGGTCTGTCAATGAGTTCATAGAGACTGAAAGATTCTAGCCTAAACCTGTCATCACTCATAAACTCCAAGAAAATTCAATACAGCCCTTACTGAGAGTGAGATTTTCAGAGTTCCTTGATGAGGAAGCAAGAAAACGTTTCCTGATTATCTTCACTGTTAGTTTGCCTTTAAAAAAAGAAAAAAGAAAAAACCGCTTTGGTGAATTCCAGGACTTCAAAACAAACGGAAAAAATCACTTATCCATTTAAGTAGGAAAAATTTATTATCATTTTTTCTTTTTTTGGGGTCACACCCCGGCAATGCTCAGGGGTTACTCCTGGCTCTGCACTCAGGAATTACTCCTGGCGGTGCTCGGGGACCATATGGGATGCTGGGGATCGAACCCGGGCCAGCGGCACAGGCCGGCTGCGTGCAAGGCAAACGCCCTACCCACTGGGCTATTGCTCTGGCCCCTAAGTAGGAAAAATTTAAGTCGTAAAATCCATTTAAGTAGTAAAAAATACTAGATTCCTAGTATAGGCCTAAAACTCATAAAAGCATTAGAGGAAATATGATTTTGGCATTTTATAAATTTCATGTGATGATTCAGCCTCTCTGCAACTCTGGCTGAAAGCAGAGCAGACCTTCTAACTCAGACTGGCGGTTTGAGGCACAGAACGGGGAGACCTTCAAAGCAATCCTCCTTTGCCACCGAAAGCACCTTCTGAATTTCTGCACATCATTCTGTGTCCTGCCTCTGTCCTGGAAATGACCACCCGAACCAGAAGCACGATGCTACCAGTTCTCATTCAGGTTAGAGCAGCATTATTGAAAAAATTTATTCTGAATCTGAATTTAGGATTTCTGTATGTCTGGGGCGGAGCAATAGTCCAGCGGGGAGGGTGTTTGTCTTGCACGTGGCCGACCCAGGTTCAATCTCCGGCATCCCATATGGTCCCCCAAGCACTGCCAGGAGTAATTCCTAAGTGCAGAGCCAGGAGGAACCCCTGAGCAACACGGGGTGTGACCCAAAAAGCAAAAAATAAATAAAATAAATTTGGGGCTGGGGGGCTGAGGGACAATACAGCAGGGAGGCAGCTTGCCCTGCACACAGCCGACCCAGGTTCCATCCCTGGCACCACCTATGAACCCCAACCCCAGGCCAGAATAAGCCCTGAGCACCACAGGGTGTGGCCCAAAACCCAACAAAGTAAAATCGCAAACGTCTGCACGGCTTCAGCCTGAGAGAACAAA